>VAFG01000301.1:242164-273391 GCA_013461545.1 Syncephalastrum contaminatum | reverse complement strand
GCTCCTGGGTGGGCTCGAACCACCAACCTCCTGATTAACAGTCAGACGCGCTAGCCAATTGCGCCACAAGAGCCAGAAAGCTCAGTCTTGAATCGGGTGTGAAACGGTAATATCCGATTCATCGCTCCTGGGTGGGCTCGAACCACCAACCTCCTGATTAACAGTCAGACGCGCTAGCCAATTGCGCCACAAGAGCCGCTTGATGACTAAGAATCTAAAGTGGACCCTACAGCAAAGTGGGAAAATGATATCTGACACCACCGACTATGAGCTCATCGCGTTCAAGAGTCTCTACCTTCCTTTTTCGGCACTGATCTTTACAATTCCTTTTCGGTTTAGACCCGAATTTTTTTTCTTTTTGTGATTTGCCTTTTTTCCTTTTATTCCTCTATCAGTGTTCTTCCATCCCTTAAGTCTGACTCCTCTTATACGATTAGCTTTAGATTCTTTTCTTTCTCATGCATCCTGTTCCAGTTACCTTCCCTCTTTGTCATTCATTCTTCACACAAGTACGATCCATACGATCTCCAGTGTGACAGTATGATCGTAATCTAAGATAAAAGGCGCGACTTGACTCGCATCAAAAATAAAGCAGAACGTTTTTCTCCACGAAGTTTTTCCAATATTCTCCTTTGGTTATTTTGACCAGACTGCACACGAAGGACCGTGTACGAAGACTTGTCGCATTTTATTTTTAATTCTCTGATTACTGTTCTTTCTTACCTTTTTCCCTTGCTTTGAACCCATTTCCCGAAGCTGATCCACCATGCATTCCACCGCGCGTGTCACGACTATGGACAACTGTAGCGATCTATCAAAAAATATACTTACATACTAGAACCACACCCTGCAATACGACTGCTCGTGCAAATCATCCAAAGAGCAAATTTCGAATGAAAATTGAGCCGACGAACAAAAAATAAAGGCTATACTCGAACTAGTAAAAGCAATTATTTGTTTTCTTTGAAAGAGAAAAACTGGGAAAAAAGAAATTAAGAAAATAACATGAGCGTTTGAACACTGGGCTCATTTGTAGGAAGATCAACTCATTGGCACGTTTGGTACAGTCAATTTATAAAAATAAGGTCTTTAAAAAGTTTTATGTAACGGTAGTACCCCATATATTTTTACGTTAAAGGTTTAGAACGAGCGAAAAGCTATTCGCAGAACAAGATGTGAAAGAAAGAAGAAATAAAAAAGGGTCTATGTAGGTATTCATGGCAAAGATCCTTATGAGAAAACCATGCTAATGATACTGATCAATACTTCTTTGTTACTATCGTCCACTATATATTATATTTCTTGGTACCACTTTTAAAGCCCTGACCTAGGTAACGTGTTTGTATTCGAGCCGGTAAGTACCGAGCACGTACCAAGGGCAATTTTGGGTTGATATGTCGAATAAATGTGATCAATAGTAAGGAAATGAAACGTACGAATTCAGGCACCCTTAGGATTATTCTTAAGCAAAGAAGAGACTGAGAGCAATCTATGGTTGGGTGGTAGCATATACCACAATACCGCTCCCTAAGTTGATATACATTCAAGGCCTCTTTTTCTTCTTCTTTCTTTTTGTCTAGCTTTTAACATTTCAATTGTGCAATACCAGTCAGGTACTGGTAACAGCTGATCAACCCCCTTCCTAGGAGTCCTCCTCCATTCGGCACACACACTTCCTTGGTCATGCACATTTTGCCGCAAATGGTGCAGCTCAATGGCCTCATCGTACTGGCCGAGCATTGGCGAAATTCACAATCGTAGCCGTCCTCATGCTGTCCGACTTTAACGAAGGTGATACGCGCGTAACCCCAGCGGGATGGCCGAGCTAGCCCACAGGCATTGCAACAGCTATCGACACGACACAGGATACCCTTTCGCACGGACCTAGCCTTTCTTACGGCCATACAAAGCGCTCCTATGAACGGAAAGAAGGACGCGAAGGCAGAAACGCACTTGAAAGGCGGGAGGGGCATAGTACCTCAAATATCTCCTACCGGCTGTTGTGAGATATTGCGATTACATTTTTTTGGACAATTTTATCAGAAGATCTTATCTAGTAACAGAGCTGAGTGACTGGAAAGCGTGCTAGACCGGCGGATTCTACTCTATCCGAACAACAGCATCATAACATATAAAAGAAATCCTTTGAATGATTGTTCCCATCAAAAAAATCAGTAATAAGTTATATCAACTCGCATCAGATTTCATTAAAAAAGGCTTATCGCGACAATGAAGATCAGCCGACCTGCAACTAGGGCGAACCGAGGTGCTGATGAACACGAATAATATGGTAAAAGAGAAGGAAGGTATACAATACCGATATCTATGTATAGGCACTCAATCTCATGACTGGGCTTGCATGATACGCATTGAAAGGGGCAGTATTCTAAAGCTTCTAAGAAACATTCAGTTTCTTCACAGCTCACAAAACTGTAGATACAAGGGTGCTATATGCTCTGGTCACAGAATTTTGTGCAGCATAACAAGTGTCATGTCGTTTATATAGAGAATATAATGCGTGTGAGAATGTGATTGTGAGTCAGTGAGTGTATGTTCGTGCTGATGCCGAAGGATTATTGAGGGGAAGAAGAGGGAGGGAGGATCAAGAGAGAGAGAGAAAGAGGGAGGTAAGGTGGGGAAATGGGAATGGGTAGAGGGGAAGTGAAAGTCAAACAAGCGGCTTTCTATGGGGTCGTTTTTGGATTAGATGTGGGTCTTTTCCAACTGGGCAACCAGGTCATTTTCTTCGCTTGTCGCCTTGGTCTTAGGTTCCTGAGCCTCAGCCTCGTCAGCCTTCTTGACGAGCTCGTCCTCCTCCTCAGATTCCTCTTCCTCCTCCTCTTCTTCCTCGTCACTGTCGATCTCTTCCATATCGTCGAGCTCGTCCAGAGCTTCATCGTGGCCCCACTGAGCGAGGGCAGCCCGGATAGCCTGAGCCTCGCGCTCGTCCTCACCAAACCGATTACCGTTCAGCTCGAGCAGCTCCAACGCGTCCATATGAGCGGTGATGGCATCGGCAAGGACGAGGGCAGCGTCACCACAGATCTCATTGTACTGGAGACGCAGACGCGCGAGGGGGTAACGCGTCTTGTGGAGGGCCTGGGCGAGGGCGAGACCGCCGCGGCCAGAGAGGAGACAGTCACTCAGGTTGAGCTCGACGATGCGTGTCCAGGCAGGCATGGCAGCGACGAGGGCCTTGCTGCCCTTGTTGGTGAAGGTGTTGTCTTGCAAGTCTAGGTGCTCGAGCTGAGTGCAGTGGCGGAGACCGCCGCGCATGAGGGCCTTGATACCGTCGGGACGGATACCGTTCTGGGGCATGCGCACCACACGAAGCGAGTCCTTGTGGTGAGCAAATGCGTCGGCAAACGCGGACGAGCTGCCGTCCTCGAGTCGGTTCCGGCCGCAGACAATCGTGTCGAGAGGGGCCTTCATCTTTTGAAGGGCCTCGGCAATCATCAAGCCACCACTGGGACCGAAGCCATTGTTGTTCAATCGCAGCGTCGTCAAGGTGGTAGTCTCGGTGAGCAGACCGACGAGCGGGTGGGCCGAGCGCGGGCCAAATGCATTGTCACTCAAATCGAGTTCGGTCAAGGAAGTCTCGGCCAGCGCATCGCACAAGGCTTGCAGCGCATCCGGGATCTCGCTCACAAGGCGACCAGTGAAAATGTCAGACAAGAGCGCACGCTTTATACTATGAGTCACTGGTTCAATGCAGCTGGTTCATTGTTACCTTGAGAGACTTGCGGGTCTTGAGAGCGCTTGCCAAAGCCTGGCTGGCCTCGACACCGAGGGTGTTACCACTCAAACAAATGGTAGTGAGGTCGTCCATTTGCAAGATCGTGTCGACAAACTCCTTGACATCGTCAGAGGTATTCAGCTTGAGACCCTTGCCCTCAATTGAGAACAGCGTGTTGTTCTCCAACGTGTATTGATTAATTGGCGCACTGGCCATGGTGTTTCAGTCTACGGATAGTAAGAGAAAAAAAAAGTACCAAAACCTGGTTGATACAACGCTCCTCGAAATTTTGCCCTTTCCTTGCGGCTTTTGGGTTTTCCTTTTCCAGGCACTTGTTCCTCCATTTTTCAATCACTCCTCTTCTTTATAGTTCACCTACAGTCCATACTTGATTTATTTACATAATGGAGTATTTGTATGTCTATTACTCTACTATGATGACACATTGTTACTTTTGTGAGCATTCGTAGTTGGGAAAAATAAAAAATAAAAAGCGAAAAGTGTGTGGTAAAACTGAATGAGTTGCAGTCATGACAGGTGCATACAGTATTCTTTCGTTTCATGTCCTAGACAATCCTGCACGCCATACTTTCGGGCTGTATATACTTTTGGTGCCGTTACTCACCAACACCCCTAGAATGCTGAGCATATAGAAACCATGCATCGACCATGCTCCCGCGCTCGGTTTCCCCGCTCATTAACGAAGAACGCTCTGCACTGGACTCCCACTCTTCAGCTAGTGCTGCTGAGAAGTGACGCATTGAAAGCAATCATGGAACAACATAACATATCATGCCTGGGCTATGATTTTTCTTTATTGATGTATGATATATAAAAAAAAGGATAATCTTTGTAGTCGATACAGGATTAAGGGCTAATTTTGCAAATGTACAGGTATGAATGCTCAGAAAGGGTAAAAATATAGACAAGAAGGTTCAATGTGAGACAGAAGACGACGTTTCCGAAGAAGCAGGGGGGCTAGTAATGGTGGAATGCTGTGTTGGCGTATGAAGAGAGGATGAAAGAGGATAGTCAGCAAAAGTATTAGAAGTAGGATTAGGAGGAGAAGAAGAGGAATAAATGTGGTCAAAGGTATCAATGAGAGTGTCCAAACCGAGAAGGTATCCATGGTCGCATTCGGTTGGACGGGAGGGAGGACAGGTCATGTCGGCGAGGTTTTCCTGCATCTCACGCTGGGTGACACAGTGGGCGAAATCAACGATACGCACATCGATGGGGACGGACGGATCGAGGCCGTCGTAGATGAGGAGCAAGCTGGAACCAAAGAAACGGTAACCCCGCAGCTTTTGGATCAGGAGCGCGAGCTGCTTGAGCTTGTCGAGGAGAGGCGGGATGTGGTGGAGCCAGAGACGGGAACCGTCATGGAGAAAGTCGTACAAGGTGTCTCTGAATGACGTCGGCGTGAGCTGGCGACCTGCATATTTGTCCTGCACCGAGTACGTGCCCATCCAGGATTTGTACACTTGCATGCCACACACGCGCACGCCCAGCAGACCGCTCGTCGATTGCTCGCATTTCCGGGTCTGGCTCGTCTTCTTTGCATAGGTCGCATATATGCCGTGTTGCCGCGTGCCCATCTTGAGGTCGAGCACGCATGGCTTTTTCAATCCGGCCGTAAGGTCTTCAATCACAATGAATTCTTGTTGCTGTTGCGGCGGGTAATAGCGCGGGGGTGGCTGGGGTTGCGCTGCCGGCTTCCGGTCATGGGGCGGAGTCGCATGGTAAGGGTGGTAATGACGTTGCTTGGTATCCGTCGATCTGGATCCGGTTACCATTGCGGCAGGCACAGCCGATGCAGCGGAAACAGTAGTATTGATAGTAGCGTTTGGAGGAAGCGGAGGAAGCGCAAGGGGCGCTGCAGCAGTCCCAATTGGATCCGTTGTCGATAGTTGCTGTTTTCGCGTAGTTGCTATTGCTGTGGGTGAAGGGAGCGAGGCGCCACGGCGGGCCCAGGCCACCTCGGGTTGGTAGTGATTCGGTGTGTGCTGCTTGTAGGTAATGCGGACGACACCCATGTAGCGTGGAACAAAAGCTTGGAATTGAGGGTGGAATTGCAGATCTTCATAAAAGAGTTGCTCTTTGGTTGCTGTCACGGCCTTGCAGAGGGCCCCGTTCGGAGCGAGGCGGAACATGGCAACGTGACCTCCCACTTTATGGGTAAAGGGCAACAGCGTCAGTGGTGTTGTATGGTCTTGGATCATGGGCGTAGCATTCATACATAAATCAGATGAATTGAACTACTGGCCAGAAGGGCGAATCAAATAAAAAGAGAAATGGGAAAGAAGAAAGAGAGGAAGGAAGAAAGAAAGAAAGAAGAAAGAAAGGAGCACAAGATAAAGAGAAATATAAAGGCAGTGAAAAAAGGGGGGGAAAAGAGCAGAATGGGAAAGTGGGTGTTCACATTCATAAAATTTGATTGGATGCCTTCGCGGGAAAGTGGTAAAATCTGTCACCGATCCAAATGAAACCATCCTCATCACGCATGTATCGCATATGGGATAGTTATCAACCGTTATTTATTCCTTTTGCATGACACGCCCTCACACAGACGGTTTCTTATTCACACACACATACAGCTGCCTCATTGCAGCATTGTATTGCTTTGTTACTCTTATCCATTGACGCATCCTCTTTACACAATGGAGCGAAATGGATGCTCTGATTGGTGTAAAGCGGGGTTGTCTGTCAGAAGCAGAGGCTGAAACCAAAGACAGACAGTGCCTGAAAAAATAAATCAACCAACCAACAAACGGAAATGTTCCTCTTTGTTTGTATGAACAAAAGTAATACACTCAAGGCTGGTGTACGCTCATTGCATTCCTTTGCTGTAGACATATCACGATTAGCGCCCTCCGCACGTGTATGGAATTGTTTCGTGGAGAAAAACCCCAAGGCACGTGCCCTAATTCGGGCATATCCTGGGTCGGCTCCGGCTCGCGTATCACACAAACACCTTCCACACACATGTCACCGAAGAAATAATAAATGAACGCAGATCCCGTCCGCGTCTTGTTTATCCGCTCCGTCGGGTTCGATCATTTCCTTTCTCTCTTCTCATGCATTGGCCATGCCAAAAAGGATGCATCGTGACGCAAGAGCAAAGGAACATTCGTCCTGTCTCTCTCTCCCTCTCCAGCTTTCTTCCTTTTTGCTCAGCGCGTGGGAACCTGACAGATAGGCATAGCACTTGTCAATGAATAGACGGGTGCCGTAACACCACGCACACGTGCGCGCTCAATGGGAAGCTTCAGGGTGTGTTCTTTTGTTTATTATTAGGCTGATATTATTTGAACATGACATCCTCGTCTGCATCGTCCCACCCACCATCGTCATCGTCATTGTCATCCAAAAACATATGCATATGAGGTGGTAGAGGAGGATGGTGTGAGGAGGGCGGTTGTCGATGGAGTGGAGCAGGTGTCTCTTTCTGTGGTACGGGTGGAGTCTGAATGGATTGGGTCTGTGCGGCCGGCTCTTTACCAATATCTTCCGTGTCGGAGCCCCAGCCTTCCATGCTGTCGTCCAGCGGTGGTGCTTCTGCCAGGGACGGAGAGGGACGGGCGCTTCCAGACGTATCGGCGTTGTGTGCGGTAGCATGCGACGAAGAAGTAGTAGCAGCGACCGAGGTATCATCATCGTCAGGGCGGGATTCCACGTGCATATCGTTGTCTGAGCCCCAGCCTTCCATGCTCTCGTCCAGCGGGGGCGCTTCTGCGAGCGAGGGGGACGGCCGAGCACTGCCGGTCGTACTGACAGCATGCAGTGGAGAAGCGGCAGCACGAACAGTGGGAGAGGTATCGGGGTGGGAGTCCACGTGCATTTCATTGTCTGAGCCCCAGCCCTCCATCGTGTCTTCAAGCGGAGGAGCTTCCGCGAGTGAGGGGGAGCTGTGGCGAGGCTGGGTTGTTTCAGGTTGTCCTTTGGATCTGCTCGCAGTAGGGGTTGCTGCCTCTAACGGAGGATGGTCCAGCTTATCCACTTGCTCGGACGTATTCTGCCGCTCCTCGTCCGAACCCCAACCTTCCGCATCGCCCTCATCCAGCGGTGGCGCTTCTACAATCGGAGAGCGTTGCATGCGTGATGGCTCTTCTTTCCTGGGTGGCTGTCTACTATCGAGCATTGTGTCGTGGTCCGATCCCCAGCCTTCCGTTTCGTGCTCATCGAGCGGCGGGGCCTCTGCCAGCGCAGACCTGTTCGGGTGTTGTTCGAGAGGCATCTCCTCATCGAAGCCCCAGCCTTCCGTTTCGTGCTCGTCGAGCGGCGGTGCCTCTGCCAGTAAAGCTGACGGTTTGACAGGTATGTGCTCAGCATGTATGTCCTGCATGTCATCATCCCAGCCCCAGCCGTCGGCCTCATCCTCAGCGAGCGGCGGTGCCGCGGCAAATACGTTGGATGGTGCATTGGCAAGCGTCCTCTCCTGGGGCCTATGCTCGGAATCTGGTCCTGGAGCAGGCGATGCCAAGGGCGCGTCGCGCTTGGGTGGCCGAGTCGAGTTAATTTCATGGATACTCGCGGCACGCAGTTCCGTATCGGCGAAAAGGGCGCACACGAGCTTGACCAGCTCAGCCTGACCAAACATCCAGAGCTCGCCGTGGCGGTAGTGCTGCATGATGTCGCGCAACCCGCTCTCCAGAATCGTGTTGAGCATCCAAAACTTTTTCCAGCCCTCGACAAGGTCGGCTACGATCGCGTCCGTCGCGTCCTGTCCTGGCACATCAAACACGCCGACGAGCTGGACCAGACTGTTCAAGCTGCGAGCAATCAAATGCGAGTCGTCAGCGCCAATATCGTTCAGCTGTTCGACGTCATCCATGAGTTTGGTCAAGACGCGGTCGACGAGCTGGCTCATCAGATCGAGGTACAGCGAGGACTCGACGACGTCGCGGATGTCCATGGCGTACGCGCCGATACGGTCTACGACGCGCATCAGCGCGCGGTCGCACTGCTCGTGCCGCTTGGGCTCGGTGATTCCAATAAAGTGATCAGTGTCGCGCAGAATATGCTCGAGCGACTCGTATTGCTGGGTGAGCGCCACGTCATACCAGGATTCGCCCAGGACACGCAGTTGCTCGGCCTGTCGACCGAGTGCGTGAGCGTGGTGGGGGAGGCGTTGGATGGCATGCGCAAGCCAGTAGCAGTCGTTGCGGAAGCAGAGGCCGTGTGTAGGTTCGGCCAGTAGATGGTCGCGGTGAAAGTGGGGCATGAGCGCGCGGTAGAGATCGAGCAGATCGTGCAGCACCTGGACGAGTTGCGCGGCCGAGATCGGGTGGGTCGTCGCCAGACTATCCGCTTCCGTCACGGTCTCTTGCAGCAAGATCGCGAGCACCTTGGGAGTTTGTGTAATTCTGCCTAACGTGGGCTCTTCTTCGGTCGCGTACAGGCGGCGCATCATGATCTGACGGCCCTCCGAGAGAATCTTGTTGCGTCGCTTCTTGCCAAAGTGGGCATCCATGTCTGCGACGTACGCCGTCAAGGGGCGGGCTTCATCTACCCAAAAGCCGCACTGCACGCACTGCTGCTCGAGTGCTGAAGCAGCGGCGGCAGTAGCGTCAAAGGAGGGCAGCTCGGCGGGCGTGGCGGGGATGGCGGGTTCGAGCGCGCGGTGGATCACGGTCTCAAACACGTCGGGCAGGAGCAGGTTGCCAAACAGGCGACGATCGTCTGGCGTCGTGCCACCAAATACGTGCTCGGCGAGAAAGCCAAGCAGAGTGGCTAGACTGGCGAGGAGGGCCGGGCAATCGTTATTCGCGGTGGCAGTCTCGAATTGCAGCGTAAGGCGGTCATGGTCGGGTATCGTATGGGTCGAGAAAAGGGTGTGGTCGAGAAGGGCGGGTAGAAGCGTGCGCGCGAGGCTTTTGGTTAGGTCAGCCATCGTGGCTGAGAGCAGGCCGAGCTGCGACAGGGATTGCATCAGGTCCGGGAAAGGCACGCTTTGGACGGTCACGCCAGTCTCGCTCACAAGCACAGCCGAACCAAACGTCTCTTGGCAACGCGTCGTGAGCCGTGCGAGGGCAGCGCGGTGCCGCGTTTCGAGGACAGCCATCGCATGCACCGAGGCCCAAACGTGAGTATCGCTTTGGAGTGTCTCAAGACGCGTCTTTATATCGAGGAGGTCGCGTGTGGTTTGCGCAAGCGGCGTCGTTTCGTTGGCGGTGTCGAGGCTGTGCTCAGCTGTTTCGATCGCTTCAACCAGCCCGTCCAGAACACGCAGCACAGCAATCTGTTGGTCAGTAACTTGCACTTCATGGCGTAGCTGGCGAAAGCTATGCAGGGCGTCGATTGCAGCTGAGTCCTGCTGGTTCTGGGCAATGCGAATCACGCGATCGTGGATAGGGTGTCCGTCGTACGAGGTGATGAAGGCATCGAGGTTCGTATACACGGTTGAAAACATGTCTTTTTTGATTGTGGCCAGGGCCTCCTCTAAATTGTGTAGGGTTGAGGTCAGGTTATCGATGCCACCCTCGCTCAGACGTGTGAGGTCATGGTCCTTGCTGAGAACGTCGCTAATGCTGTGGGGACTGGTCATGGCGCATATATAGAAGGCGCGCTTAAAGCCAAAAAGTCAGCCAAAGGACTCATATCGTGAGTTGGAAGCTTACAAGACATACACACACACGGCACACACACACACACACACGGAAGCTGTTAAATAAAAGGAAGAGAGTAAGCAAGTGTATCGATGTGATCTCTCTTTGTATGTTGAAACTCAGTGACACGCGCGCGCATTTGTTGTATCTATAATATACTTTCTCTCTCTTCTTTCTTTATTGTATATCGGGTTGTTTGGGAGGCATGGCGGCGTCAAGGACCATCATTTGGTCTCCTCATACAGACCGCAACCAGTTTCTTGTTAGCGGCACCGAGTTGAAGCTCTATGACTGGATTCCACCTGTATGTTGTCAATATCTTTTGCTATCCTACGTTAACGTTTTTTTTTCAGTCAGACGATGGCCCAGGCAAGGCTCAGTTTGTTTCCAACATTCCCAAAATCACACTGGTCATGGTGAGTCGATATACATTTCACCTTCTATTATTCATTCTCGTGGCAGTGTGCGGATTGGTGTCCGGATCCTGCCCGGCCCGACTTGATCGCGGTCGGACTCACGACGGGCAAAACGGTATTGTTGCGCATGCAAGATACACTCACCACCGATGCCTCTGTGGATTCCAGAGGCGGACCCATGTCACCACGCGGAATGCCGATGCGCCAATATCCCGTGCTCGGCGTCAAAATGTCCCGGCCTTGCAACGTCGTTTCTTTTTCAAAAACCCATCCGCATTTGCTCGCGGCAGGCCTCGACAAGGTCCGCAACGATCCGTGCTTGCTCGTCTGGGACGTGTCCCAAGCGGTCGATAGTGCCTGCCATACCCCGACCACCCATGGGTCCATGACCCCGACTCAGTCGCGCTACAATGAAAAGACAGTGAATCACTGGAAACCGGACGGTAAGCTTTTGAATGGAAAGAGGAGGATGTGGGGCTAAGATGGATATGTAGAGCGGAAACCGGGATTTCATCCGGGTGGATTCGAGCTCCAGCAACCGCCCCCTCCCAATGTGTAAGTGTACTATGGACATGTATAATGGGTATTGATCATCTGGATAGAAATCGAGAGCAGCGACCTATTCAACAATATGGCTCCTCCGAAGCCATCTCGTCCTGCACTTGGTCTGTCCAGAACGGATCGCCATTGCTGATCACCGGTATGGGCGCCAAATTCCTGCGCGTCTATGACATTCGAGGTAAGCGGCCATGCTCTTATATGTGTATGTGTATAAGCTCATCCAATTTCATTAGCCGAGTCAACTTCGCATCCTCTTCAATTTAACACCAAGGCCGTATACGGTACCGTTGTTGACCCTTTCAACCCAAACCGCTTCGCATCCTATACTGAGGAAGGCATCCTCAAATGCTGGGACATTCGTAACACAAGCGAAGCCGTCCTGACCCTCCATACCGATGTCGGCAAGCAAGGCCTCGCCAAGATTGCTTTTTCGCCCTCGCGTGCAGGCATGCTCGCTTCTTTGGCACGCGATACCCACCATCTCCAGCTCTGGGATATCCAGGAAACCACGTCCACCGTCGATCTACAGGACGCTTTCGAGCAGCCTACCTTGACCACCCATACCACACCGGCCATACAACCGACGACTAGCTCTTCGAAACGCGAACCTACCGTGCCTGTGCTATGGAAATCGCGCATCAGTAAGATATATATATATAGAGAGGAAGGCAAGATTAGCTCATTTTTGTTATAGCCCCGGAGATTGGCATCAAGCCGGTCACATCGTTTGCATTTATACCACCCAGGTCGGGCGGCCCATCAGTATCGCGGCAGGGTATTTTGACACTGCATCGAGACGGCCAGTTTGAATCGACGCAGCTCCAGGAACCGTGCCAGATGGCGTGGCAGCCCCTTGGCGGACTCACGCTCACCGATGGCCAGGAGCTTTCGTTCTTGAATGCCAAGGGAACACGGCAGGATGATATGGCGCGCGGCCTGAGCCGGCTAACCATCTCAGAGACAAGGTAAACTAAAAGAGAATTGGTATGGCGGCATCCATTGAACTCGAATACAGGCCGAACACGATGGACTACTTTGGCAAGGATCTCCTCTCGGAGCTCGCAGACGATATCTCAGTCGTGATGCGGAAACGGGCCATGATGGGCTACTGCATGGATGTAAGTGTGTGATAAAGCATAAGTATATTAGGCTCAAAACGCTTTCTAGTGTGACAAGAATACGGTCATCACACGCAATGATCGCAAGCTTTGCGAACTTTGGATGTGGCTCGGTCGTAAGTTTCTAACTTTTCTTACATATAAATATGTGTATCTCATTCTGAGTTAGACCTTGGCGTCGAGCAAATCTCGAAAACCTCCGCGGCCGCAAGTACAAACGATATCGGATTTCAGGGAGTCTATGGCGTATGGACCGCGCCTATCAAAAAGGCCAACCATCTCAGCAGCCCAAAATCCTTCGCCAAGGACGCCGATCGCCGCAAGTCGGCCGATATCACGATCGCCAAAACAGCCAAACTCGCTCAACGACAGACGGCCCTGCGTGCTTGTGGGTTCTTTCTATCCCTTCAAGAGCTCGAGCAAGAGCTGGTCAAGTAAGAAAATAGCATACACATCCTCTGGGGACTCACGCGGATCACAGGCTAGAAACAGCGGGCGAGTACGATAAAGCGGCTGGTCTTGCCTTCTTCCATGGCTGCCCGGAGCGCGCCATCGAGGCGCTCGGAAGCGAACGTGGCGGTGCTGACCTCGAAGATGGTAGTCATCTGATTTCCTTGTTTGCGATATTTGACTGACTTGAGCACGCATAGATCAACAGCGAAAACTCATGTCGGGCGTTTTGGCCGGTTATCAGCCCGGGAGTGCTACGACAGTCAACCCCACGTGGCGAACCCTCTGCGAGTCGCTCAGCCAGGATATGCAGCACCGGCCGTACCTGAGCGCACTGTTTGCCTACATTGCTTCCAACGACTGGTACCGCGTTCTGAACGAATCGCAACTCTCGCTCAAGGAGCGCGTCGCGATCGCGTTACGCGTGTTAGAGGATGATCAGGTAAGGATATCCTGACAAGCTTTAAAGTATATTCATGCCAGTCAATAGATTACAGAGTATTTAACAACCTTGATGGATTACCTCGTCGAGACCGGTGATGTCGAGGGCATCCTCCTTACCGGTCTGACCGCCAAGGGCGTCGACTTGCTTGAGCAGACCGTGAACCGGTTCGGAGACGTCCAGACCCCGAGCATGGTAATGAGCTATGCGATACGGCGATTTAAGGACAAGCGGATCGATCACTGGACTGAAAGCTATCGGGGTTTGCTCGACCGTTGGCAGCTCTGGAAACAGCGCGCCCAGTTTGACATTGAGCGCGGCAAGCGCATGCACAACGCGAGCGAGATTGCCCCGCCCCAGATTTATGTGCGGTGCACGTACTGCTCCCAGTCCCTCGGCCACAGTTTGCTGGCTCAAAATGTGCGCAGCAGGGACGGCAAGCGGATGAACGTCCAGGCCAGTATCTCGCCGGTCGCTTCGGGTGGTCGCTCTTCTTCTTCGGCAAAGCAAAAAGTAATACCACATGTTTATAGGCGACCCGCACTCATCCTTTTTTAAATTAGCCTACGGTGTGTCCCAGCTGTCGCAAGCCTTTACCGCGGTGCGCCATCTGTCTCTTGCACCTCGGCACACCTGTCGACCCGTTACGACGAGCCATCACAGCCAACGACCCGAATCAAGGTAAGGACACCAAAGATATGAAGGTTGACGGTAAAATTGATCAAGTAACTCTCTGTAGCCGATCCATCCGGGTTCGATTTGTGGTTTACATGGTGTCAGACGTGCCGGCATGGCGGGCACGCGGCACATATGCGACAGTGGTTCCAAAAACACCCCACATGCCCGGTCAGTAACTGCTCGTGCCTGTGCTCGGCTGTCACTTCGACGTAGACGTATCGCTTAACCCGAATTCCTACTCGTCTCTATATAATGTATATATTTCTCTCTATCTTTCGCCAGTTTCGCTTGCTGTGATCGGCTGAGCTGAATTAAACTTTTTTATGCCGCTAATAAGATCGCTCTTTGATTGACAAGGATTGTACGTGGCAGGGTTGCAACGTGGGCCTGTGGAGACCGCAGCTAGTCGTCGCTACGAGTAAGGCATTCAATAAATCCTTTTTCATCTCTCAGAATCGCGGTTTGACTTTGCATATAATCGATGATTTTACTGTGTACAAATCAGGCACGAGTAAATTACCAAAGTTAAAAGAGAAGAAAGAGAAAAACAGATAATGAAAGAATAGAATTAGAGATCAAAATATATCTATTCAATCATGCTTTAGTGGTATATGACATTGGTAATTGCGCTTTTCTTCTTGAGGTTTTCGGCCTTGTTCGAAATGATGCTGGCAAGTGTGACGAGTATTGAGCTAAGCTGGGTGTTGTTGATGATTGGCATGGAATCAGAGCCTTTGTACAGCTCCTTGATAGACTCCAAGACTTTTGCCAACCTCGATCCCTGCTTAACCTCGTCGATCAAGTCTTCGACCATCATTAAGTGCAGGGTTGCCTTTTTCCCATCCTTGATCACCTCATTGGCAATGATACGAAAAAGCTGGGAGCCGAGCCGTTCTTGCGAAGGTGCTCCGTGCTGTGTGGACTCCTGATCACACAGCGTCCAAATGGTGCAGGGCTGGAACTCGAGCCTCGATGCTGCCAAAGACGACGCACGACACATCTTGTAGGTTGACAAGAAATCAAACTTACTCCGTACTTGACGTAGCATGTACAAGGAGGGGATCGGTTGCGTCCTATAGACCGCCCGATTGTTGAGCATCTTGTTCGCTTCTTCCACGGAGAGATTGTCAAGAAACAACCGCGTCGTGCTTGACGGCGTGAAATGCGTGGTTTGCGGCCCAACGTTCACCGAGATGCAGTCCAATCGACAGCTTGCCGTCACGAGAAAGTTGCACGTTCCGGTGCCAATAACTAGCTTCTTCCCGTCAGGCGAGTCCAGGAGACAGATGTTCAGATACTTATAGCGGCCACGCCTGTCGGGGAAGGAGGAGGGGGAGCCGGCCGTCCGCTTCTCGTAATGAGCATCCAACTGGGTGTCACGGCAGTATGGCTCAATTGTGTTGAGCAAAATGGCTTTTTCTTGATCAACAAGAATAGCCCCAGCTAAGAGAACGGAGGTGCAATATCTGAGCTGTGGACGTTGTAACCAGTCGCCATTGAGGACATCGCATTGCTCAGCTGATATCTCCTCGTGCTGGGTACCTTTGAGCATGAACGATGTCTTGCTAGGTGAAGAATAGGAAATTGATCAGATCCAATTCGGTCTATTTGATCATCACAGTGTTGTATTTACCTTGAGTTTTTTATATGCTGCAGGGCATTGTCTTCCTTGATCGCCGGACTTGTGACCCCACCTTCCTCACTGTCCTTTAATGGCTCGTGAAAGGATCCTCTTGAGTGGTCCCTTTGTAGTAAGATGTTGGCGTTCCGGTATGATGTCAGCAGGCCATGCTCCTCCTCACCGTCGTTGAACACTATAGGCGTCGACCGCAGGATTTTTGACAACATGAGCTTGTCGTCTTGCTCTTTCGCACCCACTGTCAAGCCACCCGTCGCAGACAGGATGGCAGTCTTAGTGGACATAACCTTCAGAAGTTTCGGTGTCGGCACCGTCAACGAGAATGGTGGCAATGGTGTGTCTTCGACGTTTTCTCTTGTGCTCAATAGCTTGGTCGGTGTTTCTTCCCCAGATTCGCCTGTCTCCACATCATCCTCGGGAAGGCTTCTCTTTTTACTCGTGCTTGCAGATAGTCCATGTTTCTTGATATGTTTCCACATCCCTCGGGTTGTCCGCAGCTGCGTCTCGCAGATAGGGCATGTATAGAAACCAGAATCGCCTCTCGAAATTGTGGCGAGACCTTTTGAAATGAAAACGGTGTTAAACGTGCATGTCAGAGGAACCTGGCGTGAAATAACTCACAGTCGCCGTAATAGATGGTATGAACGTGGTGATCACGTTTGTGGCATCTCAGTTTCTGAGCGTCAGAAAAAGCTTCTCCGCAACCATCGCAAGGATGCATCACGGTGCAGGGCAGGAAAAGGAAAGGAGAGGATTATCACAAAACAAGCACATGCCTGATATTGCAGCATTCTTCTCTGTGCGACACCGCGACATGTACTTTGATTTTCGCAGCTGCATAAAGCACACTGCCCGCGTGGCGTCACAGGGTGGCAAGCCAAATTTAATTGTGGTGGCCGAGTTCTTGAAGGTTGGGGACCAGTCGACAGAGTGAAAGACAGTATTCAAGTATGCTCGCCGGGTTCTCAGAAGGTTGGCGACCATGTCGACAGAGTAAAAAGCTGAATTTTATTGTGGTCGCCCAGTTTTTGAAAGCTGGCGACCAACCGACAAGGTGAAAACCTGTATTTCATTGTGGTCGCCGGGTTCTCTGAAGGTTGGCGACCATGTCGACAGAGTAAAAAGCTGAATTTTATTGTGGTCGCCCAGTTCTTGAAAGCTGGCGACCAACCGACAAGGTGAAAACCTGTATTTTATTATGGTCGCCGAATTCTCTGAAGGTTGGCGACCTTGTCGACAGAGTAAAAAGCTGAATTTTATTGTGGTCGCCCAGTTCTTGAAAGCTGGCGACCAACCGACAAGGTGAAAACCTGTATTTCATTGTGGTCGCCGAATTCTCTGAAGGTTGGCGACCATGTCGACAGAGTAAAAAGCTGAATTTTATTGTGGTCGCCGGGTTATTCAAGAAGGCTGGCGACCAACTGACAAGGTGAGAAACGTGTATTTTATTCTGGTCGCCGGATTCCCTAAGTCTGGCAATCAGCCGACAGGGTGAGAAGTTGTATTTTATGGTCGCCGAGTTCATGAAAGCTGGCGACCAATCGACTGAGTGAAAAGCTGTATTTTATGTGGTCGCCGAGTGAAAAGCTGTATTTTATTCTGGTCGCCGGATTCCTTAAGCCTGGCGACCAGCCGACAGGGTGAGAAGCTGAGTTTTACCTTGTCGCCGAGTTCTTCAAGACTGGCGACCAACCGACACAGGAAAAAACTGTATTTTATTCTGGTCGCCAGGTCCAAGGACTTGGCGACCAACGCACAGATAAAAAGCGTGATTTTTAGTATGGTCGCCGACCCACCCACAGAGAGAAGACCTGTATTTTATTCCGGTCGCCGAGCTCTTGGAAGTTGGCGACCAACCCACGGAGTGAAAAACTGATTTTTATTGTGGTCGCCGAGCTCTTGAGAGTTGGCGACCAGCCCACAGAGAGAAAAACTGGAATTTTTTTCATTGTGGTCGCCGGGTTATTCAAAGCTGGATTTTCATTGTGGTCGCCGAGTTCTCTGAAGGCTGGCGACCAACCCATGCACTGAAAAATTGGGTGTGCTCCTTCGGACACCCGGAATACAAGAATAGATGGAGTTGCTGGAATGCTCTGGGCAGCGGCTGTCATTCTTAAAGCCGAAGCGATCCTCATAATTATAAGTGCGGATCTGCTGTATGCATTGGTACAAGTTGGAATGTGCCAACACCTGGGTCAAGGATTGACCTGAACAAACTTGCATGCTTCTCGGCACCGTTACGTTATTGGTGTTGCGAAGTAGCTTTTTTTACAGCATCAGTTTGTCTTGTTGCTCGTAGAGACACAGATCGAGGAAGAGTCAAGGCGAGCACAGGAACGTGAAATGCAGAAAGGCGACGATAGCAAGGCACACCAGCGGAATCAATCACAGCATTCTATTGGCTCTCAAACCCAAAGCTACCCTTTGCCTTTTTTATGCCGCCAAGAAAGTCTTTTTCTTCTCTTTCTTTTCTACTTAAGCAACTCTTATTTATTTTGACATGACGGTTCCCTCTGCACCACCCTACGAAGACCTGGATGCATCCTCGCTCACCTTCCTGTGCTCGGTCGATAAGGTCGAGCTTGCTTTGGTGAGGGACAAGACGACGCACGTGATGGCCACCGAGGCGTGTGTGGATGTGTATATAACGGCCAACCCGGCCATGCCCCAGCAGGCCATCGTCGTCCAATGCTCTTATGGCGAGGAGAACACCGAGACCATCGTTCTCGTCTCACGCTCCAAGGCATGGCTCGAGAACGAGACCGTCCTCGTTTTTCCCAAGCCAGACGGGTCTTCGTTTGCCCTCGACTGCCGGTAAGCACGAAAAGCAGATTCGAACAACACTTGACATGGCCTTACCAATGTCATGCAGGGACACGGATCCAGCCATCTTCAAATTGTTCCAGGACATCTTGACCTATTTCATCCAGTACGAGAACCGACACCACATGCGCAACACACTTGCCTATATCGACCCTGCTTCGTGTGAAGTGACGCACGTGATTGCCAACAATGTCCAGCTCGACTATGACCAGACTAGCAGCGTACAAGAGAATGAAAGCCAAGAGTGGATCGATGAAGAAGATTTTGTCAAGGATCGCGAGCAGGCGGCGGGTCAAAAGCTGCCGGTCATGATTGAAGGCGCTGACCCTTCGGTATGTTCATCGATGATTATCACGTGAAGGATATTGATTTAATCTTTTACAGGGTGAAACAATGCAAGTCAAGTTGCTCTATCGCACGAGCAGCGCGGTCGTGGCGGGGTCAGACTGGGTCGCGCATGGCTTGATCCTCACCGGCCAAAGTCTCGCCCACGCCATTGGCCGAAACAGCAAGAAGTACGAGGACCAGCTGCAAACGCCCGAGCAGCCGTGGACCATGTCCGATACCGAGCGCAAGATTGTCGATGCCGTCCACAGTGCGACCAGTGCCATCAACTCAAGTAGGTCTTGTTGCATCCCATCCTCATGTCGTCTGACCTTCTTTTATATCAAGGGGCCAACAGTTTCCTGGACCGGGCCATCTCAGCCGCCGTCGCAGGCGTGCAGTCCCTGACCGAAACATCGCCTACGCAGGATGCAGCCACGCGAGCGTCAAGGCACCTCGGAGTCTCGGCCCTGCAAGCCGCGGGGAGGATCCTCGAGGGTGCAGCCACCGCCGCCGGCACCGTCCTCACCACCTCGAGGGACAGCTTTGTCCATCTGATCTACAAAAAGTACGGCCAGGACGCGGGCTATCTTGCCGAACGGGCCATGGGCTCTACTTCTCATCTTGCCGAAGTCCTCGTCTACTTTGATGCGCGTGGCATCTCGCGCCGCGTTATAACAGGGAGTGCCCGCGAGTATTCGAATCAGCATCAACAGAAACAGCAGCAGGAGCAGCAGCAAGAAATGGCTGAGCGCCAAGTCATGTTTGAGAATCATGCCATGCTCGAGCCGCCTTACACGGGCGAGCCCTCCACATCGTCTGCACCCGAGAAACCGCCTCGTCAAGTCAAGAACTAACGCCCCCTATCTGTTCTTTTTTCCTCCATCTCATATATAGTTATTATACCTTAATACATCTCTCCACATTCACCTATGTATACAGTAGCATGAAAATGACAACCAATAAACGCATAAAGTACACTCTTCTATTTTCGGGACGAGCGTGTCCTTACACACGTTAGCAGATGGAACCGTCTCGATCGTCCACATGATCCTAGGCACCCATTTCTTGGTTATAAACAGACAGCCGATTCAATGTCGATTGCTTT
This sequence comes from Syncephalastrum contaminatum, assembly GCA_013461545.1. Lineage (NCBI taxonomy): Eukaryota > Fungi > Mucoromycota > Mucoromycetes > Mucorales > Syncephalastraceae > Syncephalastrum > Syncephalastrum contaminatum. Next base: position 253,488 of record VAFG01000301.1, on the reverse strand, counting down.
AATAGTACATGCTGATGTGGGGTGTGTGTGTGTGTGTGTGTGTGTGTGATGAAAATAACAGAGATGCGGACAGAGGAGGAAGAGAGGATGCTTCAAAAAAGGTATTAATCTAGTTAGGCTGACCCAGAGTAGTACCAGGGCCATTGGCAGCAGCAGCAAGGATTTCAGCAGGAATGTCAATCGTGACACGGTTCACCTTCTGGGCGAGCATCAGCTGACCGTCTGCATCAGCGTAAATATCAGTATTGAGCCTTACTGCTGATATAAAAATATCCCTTTTTTCTTACCTGTCATCTCTTCCTCGGGGGCATCGATCAGACCACGCTTGAGCAGATGCTTTTGCTCCTATAGAAAAGAAAAGTCAACACAAATTCCTCAATTCTCGTTCTTTTTCTCGTACATTCTTGAGAGCACGCTCGTACTGCTTCTGCTTCTTCTTGGACATGAGGCGGCCCTTAATGATGGGCGAGGGCTTGCTCTTGTCAATGCCCTTGGGGTTCTTGGGTATCGAGTTCTTGACTAGTAGCCCGGTTAAGAAATGACATAACATGGTGTGTGTATGCCTTGTTGCTTACCGATGCGCTGAATCTGTCCTGCCATGATCTTTAAATGAAAAACGAGAGAAAAAAAAAGGTAGGAGTGCTTTTTTGGGTAATTCAGGGTGGCTGAGCTGGACAAAATAATGCCGATGCAAGAGGTGGATGCAAGTTTTGGGCTCTGTACCACCTTTTGTATTTTCTTGTTGATGTGTGTTTGTGGAGATCGGGTGGTTTTGTTTGTCAGGCCTAGCCCCCCACTCCCTTTCTTGCAGGCCTTGTTCTTCTTCTTGTTCGTTTTGTATGATTAGTATATATATATGTACATATGCGTATGGCATGGTCCTGCATCCTTATCTTTCCTATCAGTCAGCCAGAAAAGGGAATCTCCACGATCAAAGGGGGATCGCTGTAGACCTGTCTGTCTGTCTGTGTGTGTGTGTGTGTGTGTTTGACGCTGTATCCCTGTGTATTGGAGATGTATTGTATATGTGTGTGCAACAGTACATCACGTCATTGCCCTATGCGTACAATAAAATGAAACCTGTCGCGCCTTGGGTTTCTTTCCTTCTCTTTTCTCTCTTTCCTCGCTCCTTGTGCTGTCCTCGGAGTGAACACCCTCCCGACCTTGGGTGGTCACCTGTTATATAATTACAACTCGCATTACACGCACAGATAACCTATCTTCTTTTTTTTTATTTTTATTTTTATTTTGTATACAATCAATGGACTGGGTCAAGGTGCTCGTAGCGACTTATGCGGCTGGAACCACGACTGTCGATGTGTATTTGCCTCTTCTATTGCGCCAAAAAGACCTGCGCCTGTTCACGGTGGGACTCTTCCTGGCTCTAGTGTGGACCTGTCGCCTGATTAGCTGCAATCTCTGGACTGCATTGTGGGATTCCTCCACCAACCCGCGCACCTTCCCACGGGCCATCGCCGCACTGACCTGCCTCGCCACTGCGGCTCTTTTTGCCCTCTATTCTTCCCCTAACTACTATCTGCTCTTGGCTGCCATCCTCCTCGTCTACTCTGCCGCCGCACACCCCGCCTTTCTCGACGTCATTGTCATCAAGCGCTTCGGCGAATCCAAATCTTGGCTTTATGGTAGGATGAAACACGTCTTTCTTTCTAGCACTTATCGCTTTTTGTACGACAGACCGCGAACGCTATGTAGGCGTGCTTACTGCCGCCCTTGTCGTGTGTCTCGTGGCATTGGATCAAAACACGGTCTACATGGCATCCGGGGCATGTCTTTTAGTGGCATTCGTTATCTTGGTCGGTATCGCGACCGCGGGTGGCCTCGTGGTGCAGCCTTGCGATGATGACGACGCTTATGAGCAAGGCCTGCCGCCCTCTTTTCTTAAGAACGCTGCCACCCATAATACGTTCAACTACAAACCCTACAGTCTCTTTGGTGAGCCGCTCTCGCACATTTCCGAAGAAGACAGCATCATGGTCGGCCGCTCGCAATACGCACCCTCGCTCCTGCGCCGCGACAGCCACCAATCGACGTGCTCTGCCAACTCGGTCACGACCACCATGTCGTACTATCATGAGTATGGCGCCACCCATACGAGCTATCCTCACCGCTACCCGACCAACGCACAACCCACGCTAAGCTCAGCCAAGGACCTTGCCATGCTGCCCATGCCTCCGCCCCATGCCCCGCTCGCCACCCTCATTCTGCCACGCCAAGTGGGTCCTACCACCCTGCCCTGGCAGCTCCATAGCATGTCTATCTCCGCCCTCCTCCTCGGCATTATCTACGGCCTGATCAATGCTCTCCTGCCCGTGTTTCTCGTCGAGGACCTCGCGTTCGATCCGATCTATTGCGGTCTGGCACTCATGCTGCCCTTGGTCGCCGACGTCGCGCTGCATGTCACTGTGCACTGGGTAAAGTGTATACTGTTTTGCCAACCTAATCTCATGCTCCTGTCATAGTGGGCACCGAGACTGACGGCGATGGGCACGGTGGCGGTCGTGCACGGTACGCTGGCTGTCTGCGCCTTTTCGTATGCGTGTATGCGCGCCGAGTACTTGCCTCTCTGGGTCCTCGTCTGTCAATTCGCCCAAGGTAAGAGCTAAATGGTCTCATGAAGAATGTGAACCCACCATATATACTGTGTAGGTGTGGCGTTCCAGCTGATATGGCTCTGCATGGCGCAGCGGACCAATATCTTGCTCTGGACGGAGGAAGATCTACGATCGACTCAGGTGAGCAAATTGTCGGCCTTGTATAGTGCACTGGGTCCTGCCCTCGGCGCTCTGGCGGCCTCTTTTCTCGCTGAAAATCAGGGATCGACGTTCGCAGTTGTGTATCGGCTCACGGTCGCGCTTGTGGCGGTCAGCTACGTGTTTGCGTGGGGCTGGTCGTCCTCGGATTGAGTTCGTTTCTTCCCTTGCGTACATATATTCCTTTGGCTTTGCATACCCCCCTTTCTTTTCTTATATCATCTGTAAACATATGAAACATGCCTCTTCTTTTGTCTTATCTTGTTGACCGCTCTTTTTGCTATGCTGATACCAGGAGAAGAGAAGGCATCCTGCTATGTTTCTTTGTTTATCGGTCGCAATCAAAAAGAAGGAGTCGTTTACCATGGCTGCGGCAGAACTGAGATTCAATGACCCTGACTCACAAAAAAGACAAGACAGAAAAAAAAAAGTTATAAAGGTAGATTCCCTTGAATGCGAGTTGCATTTGTCGGTCTCTTGAGTCGCACTCCCATTCGCCCACCCACCTCTCGTCTTCTTCGCACCATGGCAACCGACACTTTAAGTTCGCGTAACCCGGAATGGCAGAACCCTGCTACGAAATCGAAGCCACGCCCTACCTTGAAACTTTACAATTCCCTGACAAAGAATAAGGTGAGCCCATCGTCGACCCTCCCCCTTTTTTTCTTGTTTTTCTCTGACACGAACGTGTAGACCGAATTTGTCTCCAAACGACCGGGTCATATCAGCTGGTACAACTGCGGCCCTACCGTCTACGATGCAGCCCACATGGGTCACGCGAGGTAAAACGCCTTGGTCAAATGTCAAAGCACGTCCCTCATTTTGTTTCCTGAAGAACGTACCTGAGTATGGATATCATTCGTCGCGTGCTGCAATCCTACTTTGGCTACAATGTCCAGTTTGTTCAGAACGTTACTGATATTGATGACAAGGTAAGCTTTTTTTTGTGATCCGGTCCATTTTTATTTTAAACGCCTGAATAGATTATTTTGCGCGCGCGTCAAGAATACCTGTTCCAAGAAATGCGAAAGTCGATCAAAAAAATGGACACAGCCTTGATTGCAGAGGTCGAAGTTGCCTGGGAACGCTACCTTCAGAACAAGTTTGAGAAAGAGATTGCCGAGAAGGGCAAGAAGAGCTGGCGCTCGCTGATGAAGGAATTGACTCCCGAAGTTATTGAGAAACACGTGGCTACGGACGAAAAGTTCAAAATGAAGTTGAATGCTGCCAATGCGGCCTATTATGCCATTGAGGATGCGGTCACCTACGTCAACGTAGAGGGTTCCGGTTCACTCGAGCAAGGCTATGCCTTGGTCGATAAAGCCAAAGACGTCTTGTGCGAATGGCTCGATAAAGAGGTAAGTTACTCAGGTCCACCAAGGGATGTGTGTGAGTGCTCATTCGATGAGCAGAAAGGCAGCGAGATGCGGGATCCCGCCGTGTTCCGTGAACTCCCGGCCTACTGGGAAGACATGTATTTCAAGGACATGAAGGCGCTTAATGTAAGTATACATAGCGAAATAGAGAGGGTCAGCGTACTCATTTCTAGGATTAGGTCCTGCCTCCCAGCATCAAGACCCGTGTGAGCGAGTACGTTCCCGAAATCATTACCTATGTCGAAAAAATCATTGCGAACGGATATGCCTACGCCGCCGACGGCTCAGTCTACTTTGACACTGCGAGCTTTGACGGCCAAAAAGGCCACTGCTACGCCAAGATCGAGCCTTGGTCCAAGGGCAACAAGGCTCTGATCGAAGACGGCGAGGGTTCGCTCGGTGCCAAGCTGCAGGGCAAGCGCAGCCCCAACGATTTTGCGCTCTGGAAGGCGTCCAAGCCAGGTGAGCCGGTTTGGGACTCGCCCTGGGGTAAAGGCCGCCCGGGCTGGCACATTGAGTGCTCGGTCATGGCCAGCGCGGTGTTAGGTGACAACATGGACATTCATTCGGGTGGTATTGATCTCGCCTTCCCCCACCACGACAATGAACTCGCCCAGGCCGAGGCCTACTTTGACTGCCACCAGTGGGTCAACTACTTCTTGCACGCCGGTCACTTGCACGTCGAGGGTCAAAAGATGAGCAAGAGCTTAAAGAACTTCATTACGATTCAAGAAGCCTTGAAGGAGTACTCTGCCCGCCAGTTGCGACTCTTTTTCCTGCTCCACCAGTGGAACGCTCGCATGGATTACAAAAAGAGCAGTATGCACGAGGCCATCCAGATGGAGACCACGATCAAAAACTTCTTTGATCTCGTCAACGCCTTGACGGACCGCGTTACCTCCGATGGCTCGCGCGGCGCCACCACCCTCCAGGACGGTACCCTCAGCCATCGTATCCGTGACACAGAAAAGGAGCTTTTGAAATAGTAAGTGGAAGGAAAATGGAAGGGAAGATCAGTTCCTCGGGACCGTTGGGTGCTAAAATGCGTTTTTTTCCCAGCTTCCATGATCGCATGGATGCCACGCACGAGTCCCTCTGCGACTCGATCAACACGGCCGGCGCCATGAGCGAAATTATGGGTTTGATCAACCAGACCAACAAGTACATGACGGGCGGTGCGGGCGTCGTGAACATCGATATCCTCCAGGATATTTCTTCCTGGGTTAACCGCATGCTCGATGTAAGTTGCGTGTGTCATCCTCGCATACCATGGTTGCTAACAATGCACGATTTCCTATTTTAGGTATTTGGCATCGAGATGGGCAGTCAGCGTACCACTGGCGACGATTCCCAAGGCGAGTTTCTGATGCAGTGCATCCGCCAGCTGTCGAGCTTCCGTGACCAAGTCCGCCAGCTTGCACTGGACAAGAAGGGCGCTAAGGAATACCTGGCTCTCTGCGATGAGCTGCGCGACACTCACCTCGTCCCGCTCGGTATTATCTTGGATGACCAGAAAGGTAATGCAAAGCCATTATTACATTATGTTTTCGGAGATGATATTCACTCTATATTATAGATGGCAAAGCCCTTGTCAAGCTGACCACACCCGAAGAAGCCACAAAGTCTCGCGACGAGAAGATCAAGCAGCAAAACATCAAGGCAGCCAAGGCCGCCGAAGCCAAGCAAGCCCGCCTGCAAAAAGCATACGACCGTCTCCTCAAGGGCAAGCAATCTCCCGAAGACCTCGAAAAGGAGCGACTCGCGGCGGCCAAGGACGGTGAGCTGTCCAAGAGTCAACAAAAGAAGCTCATCAAGGACAAGGAGGCCCAGGTCAAGATGCATGATGAGTACAGCAAGTACGCCGCGTTTCTGCAAAAGGAGGGTCTCCAAGATACTCTGGACGGCTTCACGGCTTACCAGGTATCAGAGACTAGCAAGTAAAAATGGAAAAGGACAAACGGGCACAATAAAAGAAAATAATTGCAGCATTTTTATCTTGGAATGATGGAGGTACTGGATGCGTTTTTGTTGTGTATGAGGTGGTATTATTGTCCGTTGGAATGGTGATTGCAAGCTCTCATAGCAGGGCCACATGAATAGGAAGTGTTGCTCCTTTGGTCTCTCGCTGTAATCGACATTGCTGCCCGCCAGGTTTCCACGAGAAATAGCGTCCCGCTTACTAAAAAATAGCCTACTGCCTGCAACCCGTTTCAGAAATATTTTATACAAAAAGAAAAAGATCTATTGTGTAGCCAAAATCACCTTCCCATTCTATAATGGTGCTATGACTGGGAGGCCCACATAGTATTATAATATGGATTTTCATCATACTTTATAAAAATGGTTTACAGGTGTCCTCCCACAATCTTGCGTCAGTATGTCGCACATAAAAATTCTACTATATACTGTCCCTCAAAGTGGTGCTGCGCAGTAATTAAAATCAAGGCAATATAATGACCCGTAGGCGTCTTAACCTAGTAGTGTTACCCTGTCATCAAAGATGACTTATATATCTAGTCTTTGGGTATAACTATATTGATCAAACTTCTCCTTGCCCGCTGGTCTTCCTCTCAGAATCATCTTTACACGTCGTGCTTTTCGTTTTCCTGTTCGGGCTCTAACTTGTCCTTTTTAGGCCTATTAACCACGTTACTCGGCACTGCTTGAGCTCCAACAAACCGACTGTGGAGCTTTATACGACCTTTTATAAAAAAAAGTGCGTATTCTGGTAAGGAAGACGGGGCGTGTATGGATAGAAAATAACTCACACGGCGTCATACCCTGCAAACCGAAAATATACCTTACTTTTGAACTTCAAGCACAATCAATGCAAAACGAAAATGAAATATCGTGTCCACTTCCCGTTGATATTTGAAGTGACTCGACCAGAATGGCTTCGACTCGACCCGCAATAAAATATACGGCAGAGATACGCCCAAAGGTACGTGAGTGGCAGGCTCTAGCGCAGTGTGCTACAGCTTTCAGGTAACTAATAAAAGGGAGACAACAAGGGAAGAAGGATACAAAAAGAGGAAAGAGGGAAGCAGATCAATTGAGCATGATACTAGAACAATAACCGTCATTGTATAGGTCTACCACATCAAGTACGACGAATCTCTCAAGAGCAACCAAAGCTCAGACCAAGGTAGTTAGCGTCATTCATGCTTGACGACATCCTGGATTCCAAAGACGATCCATACAATTTTGTGGAGTATATCAAATGTACGCTGATCCTCACTTTAATGTGCGAGCCGCATGGCCTAAATAAACATACAACTTCAAACCTCCTCTAAGAGCATTTACTCTTTAGATCGTGCAAAAGAACGTCCCCATTGTATTCGCGCTCTTCTTTCCACTCACATGGATGGCACGACATGGATGGTTTTGATTATGTGTGTGTATGTACAAGCCCACACTTTTGCTATGCGTTGGTTTGGCTTGTGTATGTTTCTTTTAATATATATATATAGCCGTGTGGAGTATATGAATAGGTTTGCTTTTGCTATCTACAGGTCATATTTATTTGTGGTAGTTGGCGGGCACGAAGGGCATCTTGGAGATCACAGCGTCCTGAACGCGGTTGCGGACCTTGACGGAGAGCTCGGTGCCGCTCTTTTGATAGCCGCTCTTGACATAGCCCATGGCAATGTTCTTCTTGAGACTGGGCGAAGGGCAGCCGGAGGTAACGGTGCCAATAACTTCACCCTCCTTGTTGAGGATCTCGGCACCAGCGCGGGCAGGAGCACCCTGCACGACCAGACCGACACGGCGGCGCTGGATCAACTTCTTGTCCTTGATCTGGCTCAGGATCTTATCAGCACCCAGGAAGCCACCGGTCTCACGGCGAGACTTGGCTAGAAAGAAAAAAAAAAGTCAGCATATCATAGATCCACAATGACGCATTCTTGTGCGCTTTTTACTTACCAATGGTCCAGGTCAGACCACCCTCGACAGGGGTGGTGGTATCATCCAGATCATTACCATACAAGCACAGACCGGCCTCGAGACGAAGAGAATCGCGAGCACCGAGACCCGCCATCTCGACGTCAGGGTGAGCGAGCAGCTTCTCGGTCACCTCGACAATGTTGGGTGTGGGCACGGACAGCTGTGACCCAGGAAATAAAAGTGAGCCCTAATGGTCCCCACAGCCGATGTCTTTTTCTGTCTTACCTCGAAGCCATCCTCACCGGTGTAGCCAGAGCGAGCAACGTGGCAAGGCACACCAGCAACGTCGAGGAAGCGGCCGTGCATGAAGCCAAAGTCGTTGAGGTCCTTGCCGACGAGCTGCTCGAGGGCCTTGGCAGCGCTGGGGCCCTGGATAGCGATCAAGGAATGGTCATCAATGATGCGGAGGTCGACATCAGCGCCCTGGTTCTGGAAATCAGCCAGGTGCTTGCGGATGTGCGCGAGGTCCTTGTCGGCGCAAGCAGCGTTGGACACGACATAGAGCGAGTCCTCCTGCTGCATGATGATGGTGTCATCAATGATACCACCCTGCTCGTTGGTGAAGACCGAGAGCGTGCCTTGGCCCACAGGCAGCTGATGCAGATCAGCGACGACCAACTTCTCAAAGAACTTTTGACGGTCCTTGCCAGTTACGCTAAAGAGTTTTTAAGCCCTTGTACTTGATGGATCCGTTTATGAGTACTCGCTTACCGAGTCTGAAGCATGTGGGAGACATCAAAGATGGAAGCCTTCTCACGCGTGTGCAAGTGAGAAGCAAGCACGCCCATACCCGAGTACAGGACAGGCATGGAGTAACCAGCAAAGGGGACCATGCTGCCGCCCAGGCCGACGTGGAAGTCATACAGAGCAGTCTTCTTGAGCTTTACAATGGGATAGACATATGAGTGATCATCGTTATAACACGTTTATTGACTCTACCTGCTCACCAGCGGCGGCGGCGGCGTAACCGCGGCGGGCACAGAAACCAAGGGAAGTCTTGAAGGGATGGCAACGAGCAATGGAGAACATGAGGATGAGGAACTGGAAAGAAGAGAAAGACAGGGGAGAGTAAACAAAAAAGAAAAACGAGAGGCGTTATATTTGGTTTTTTTTTGTCTTTTGCTATAGGTTCTTTTTCTTGACACGGTGAAATGCACCCAGGATAAAGGCACCTCTTTTAGAAAGGGCATACGACGGTGATCTCCGATAGTTATATAACAGGCAGCAACGAGAGAGTAAAAAGTATATTATATATTTTTCTTTTTAATCACACAGGTTTTTGAGTTCTGCTAGGCGCTGCCGCAGCGTCTCACGGTCGTTCTCGCTATCAGAGAACTTGACCTTCATATCAGCGACCATGTTTTCCATATAGGCCATTTGATCTTCCAGGGCCGAGTTGCGCTGGACAAGCGCGGCGTTCTTGGTCACCAAAATTTCCATTTCCTCCTTGACCTGCGCCTCGATTTCACCGGGTAACGTCTCGAGGGCTTTTTTGAGATCGTGCGATTGTTGTCGTAGCGCGTCATTCTCGTCATTCACCCGGGCCATTTCCATTTTGCTCTCAATCAATTCGTTGGCGACCTGCGCGTGCTCTTTGTTGAGTTGTGTGAGATTGCTCTCGAGGGACTTGACCGTCTCTGTGAGGGACTTGTTCTGTTTCCGTAAGGCCTCGATCGCCTCGGCTTCGCTGTTGGCCTTGGCGGCCTCGACGCGGTACTCTTTGGCGAGCTTGTGGAAGCGCTTTTGCGGGATTTTGATGAGGTAGGCGTCTCGGATCAGTTCGGCGACGTTGTCTTCGTAGACTTCGAGCATATCGTGCTTGAGGTAGTTGACGAGCGCATCGAACTCGAGGCTGAGGATGGTGGCCTGGTTGCGCTGGAGCAGAGCCAGGCCAAAGGTATACAGGGCTTCGATGCCGTCGGCGAGGAGGATATCGTAGATGCGAAACACGAAATGCAAGGGGAATTTGTAGGCAAACAGAGTCATGAACCATTGCGAGGCGTACATGTTGGACCGGATGCCCTGTGTCTCAAAGTGGCGGTGGACGTGCGGGAGGTGGTCGCCAAGGAGTCCATCGAATTGGTAGAGCCGTTGGTGGAGGAGGTCGAGTTGCGGTGTGAAATGGCCGCGTAGGCTGTAGTGCGACATGAGTCGTACAAGGACGCAGAACGCTTCTTCTTCGGGCATCTATGTCACGATAAAATATTAGTTCTTGTCTTTTTCTTTTTTCTACTATCCAGTGTGTATGCTGTTTCTTACGTTTAGAAGGAGAGGTCCGGCGATAAAAGAGATGCCCTGACAGTAGCCGACATCGGTATCGTAAAGCGAGTACGCCTTGACAACGTTGAAGAGGGCGTCCTGGCCGCCTTGGGACTGGAAGTATTCGTGGGTGGGGAAGGTGCGGGGAAGATCGCGGACGATGGCTTTTTCATAGACGCACTCTTGGTTGATCAGGTGAGCATAGTTATCTTCGAGTTGAGGGTCTTTGGCATTTGCTAGCAGTTGCCAGATCATGCCCCGCAACGAGGGCGGCACCCCGCGTTGGATATGAACGGAGAGCGTCGGCCGCTCGGTTTTGGTGACGCTTTCAAAGTCGGAAATGACTTTGGACCAAAATTCTATAATAATAAAAATTATTATTATTACAGTGAGACATAATCTTAAAAAAATGGTGCAGGAGAAAGAGCATACCCCAATCAATATCTTCATGTACTTCATTTGCGGGCGCTCCTATTGATGCAGTCTCCTGGACCTCCTGTCCTGGCCGCTCCGGCTGCTCGTCTTGCGCTTCTTGCTCCTCCTCGTGTGGTACAGGCGACGCCTCCTCCTGTTCCTGTTCTGCTTGTGGTTGAGGTGGCTGTGGGATATCTTTTTGCGTGACGGTCATGCCCCGGGCGCGCCGCCGACCTGCCCGCTGCTTTTGCTGTTGCTGCTGCTGCTGCTGTTGTGGTTCGTCCTGTTGCGGCGGTGAGGTGGCTACAGTTTCGATCGACTCGTTCGTCGACCGGTTGTCCCACGAGGATTTGCCGAAATCGGAGGACGACGAGCTGTGTGAGTGGACGGAGGCGGGTTTACTGTGCATTTCTTCGACGGTCATGATGGTTGGCTATGCGTGGTATAGAATGAATAAAGGAAAGAAAGTGGAGTAAAGTGGAAAAAAAGGATTGCGGAAGGAAAGAGGTTGAAAACCGCCAATCTTTTTGGGTTGCTGTACCTTCTAAAAATAAGTTCA
>VAFG01000301.1:195902-241967 GCA_013461545.1 Syncephalastrum contaminatum | reverse complement strand
CCCAGCTTTTTTTTTTTTTTTTCAACCTATTTTTTCCTCTGTGTGTGGTCGAGCCCTGGGTTTCATCAAATCAAATCAAAAATAGAGTGTTGACATGGAGTTGACAGGTACAAACAAACATGATCTGGCCAGAACAAGTATTGAACGCCTTTTTCTTCTCCCATAGACAACGGTATCTTTTTTTTTTTATATATATATATATATAAAAACACGAGGTAAGATGACCCGACAACCATTTGACACATGTGTCACTGTCATTTATATCACACAGCCAAGTTGGCATGTCAACGGACAGACCCCATTTTTCCCCGGTACAACATGTTGCATTCAAGACAGCAGCATTCTTTCTATGCATGATCACGTGGATCAACTCCATTAATAATAAAAATGAGAAACCACTCACATTGACTGTTTAATGTTACTTACATTTGGGTCATGTCCAGAGACAGTACCCATACTAAACGATATGTTTGTAGCCTAAAAGAAAGCGTCGATATTATTATTAGTTGCTGTTCATATGAAGGACGCAGAACCGGCCCGGGAAAAAGGGAGACTTTGTCAAATGGAGTATGGGTCCCTTTTCTATTTCTAATCTACATGCACATCGTCTATAGGTTTTTAATTTCGAGGCTCTGTCACTTGTTGCGTATAAAGTGAATAAAAAATATACTCATTTTCTACAAAATCATGTGTTCGGGCCGAGGATTCAACCCTTGAATGCGAGGCAAACAAAAATTCAGGGTATAGCTTGCCTTGTAGCACGACGCTTTTATTATTCTTATTTTGTTCGATGCTGCTGCGATCGATGCTGTGTCGGCCGGGCATCATGCCACTGAGAGCCCGGCCGTTTAGCACCCAAACAGTGCGTCGCCGCGGTTCTGCGCTGGGACGAGCCAGTCGAGTGCTAGGAGCCACCACCGCGCTGACATTGGCGACCGGCACTGCGCTTTATTACACCAACGAAGACTGCCGTCATGTCGCAGTCGCTGTCCAACGCTGCGGCACGGCCGGCTGGGTCGGCGCACGCGTCGCACTCGATTACAAGCAAACGCTATCGAAGCACTATAGCAACGACGACGAGTTCAAAGCTGCCAAAAAGGAATGTCACCTGCGTTGTGCGAATCGCGTCCTGCAAGCGCTGCAATCCCTCGGCGGCATCTATATCAAACTTGGCCAGCACGTCTCGGCCATGGTCTACATTTTACCCCCGGAATGGACCCAGACCATGGCCGTCCTGCAGGATCGGTGCGATCCCACACCTCGGGAAGACGTCGAGCAACTTTTTAAAACCGATTATGGCGAGCCCATTGAGGCGATCTTTGACTACTTTGATTGGAAGCCTATTGGCGTGGCCTCGCTCGCGCAGGTGCACAAGGCCCGCCTCCGATCGGACCAGGCGTACGACCAGGAAGAGCGGTGGGTGGCCGTCAAACTGCAGCACCCGGCTCTCGACGAGTTTTGCAAGATCGACATGGAGACGGTATCATTTATCTTTGATGTCATCAAAAAGGCGTTTCCCGAGTTTGGGTTTGACTGGCTGACGGCCGAGATGCGCGAGTCGCTGCCACGTGAACTGGACTTTGTGCATGAGGCGAGAAATGCCAAGCTGGTTGAGCAGAACTTTGCGACTGATATTGCGCATGGTCGGACCGCTTTGCGCGTGCCCAAGATTATCTGGGCCCGCAGACGTATTCTTTGTATGGAATGTAAGTCGAAACGTAACATGGTCCGAGAGAAGCAACCCTGACAGATTTTGTGTAGTTATCGAGGGCGCGCGTATCGATGACACCAAGTACATGGAGGCACACAACATTGATCCGAGCCAGGTCTCGTCCGAGCTCACCCGCATTTTCTCCAAGATGATCTTCTTGCACGGGTAAGCCCAACGGCACCTTCTACTTTCTATACTCATTCTATGCTCCTCTAGGTTTGTTCACTGCGATCCTCGTAAGTTGTGAAGGCAGAGAAAACAGTTCTACAGGTAGCTCACACAGTCAATGTATATAGACCCGGGCAATGTGATTGTGCGGCCAGCCAAGAACCCCAAGCAAAACCCTTACAACTTTGACCTGGTCCTGATTGACCACGGCCTGTACCGCGACCTGACCGACCAGATGCGCGTTGACTATGCCCACCTTTGGACCTCGCTTATCAAGGGCGACGTGGAGGGCATCAAGACGTACGCGAAACGTGTCGGTGGAACGGACACCTACCAGCTGTTTGCCTGCATCATGACAGGACGCGCTTGGGAGACGGTGCAGACCGCCGACCTCTCATCCGCCCGCAGCGAAGCCGAGCTCGACCGCATGTCGGCCGGTGCGCTGGACATGCTCATGGATCTATCGGATATCCTGGCCCGTCTGCCGCGTGTGGTGCTACTCCTTCTCAAAACCAACGACTTGCTCCGCCATGTAGATGAAGTTCTGCGCACGTCCCCGGACGAGCACTTGACCTATGTCATTATGGGCCGCTACTGCGCCAAGGCGGTGTGGCTCGACGCGCGACACCAGCTGGTGCGCCAGATCCGCGATCTCGGTTTCCGCTGGGCACTGTTTAAGCGCTTGGCCGAGGTCTGGTGGCAGTATTACTCGCTCGCAGTCCTGCTTTGGCTGTACCAACTCGGGTCCACGAGCTGGGTCGGTCGATGGCTCACTGGAAAACAAGCACAGCAACAGCGGTCATCCAAGGCCATTGCGCACGCTTAGTTATTCTCTCTCTCTTTCTCTCGCTCTCTCACATACACACGTATTTACTCTTTTGTACACATAATCACCTCTCTCTGTATCGATTTAGACTACACAATTAAAATGATAGACTTGAATATATAGCTTGTTTCATGTAAAAAAGAAAGACAGAATGGAATGCAAATAATGGAGGTTTATAGAGCATAATGATTCATGCGCATAAGCATGTTCTTGCCGAGATGATTGCCTACGACCATATAGTCGCTGTTGGGTGAAAAGGTACAGGCAGTGACATGTGCGAGCGGGGTTCCGGCTGTGGGCCAGTTTTGATAGACCGTGCAAGAAGGCAGATGCACGAGCTTGAAGGCATCCTTGGTCACTGCGCTGTTGATGGCGAGGAGCTGTGAATCGTGGTTGTACCACATATCAGTGATCTTGGTCGTCAGGTTGCCAATCTGCTTGAGCGGTTTCGGACGGTACAGATCGGGTTGATACACGCTCTGGTCGTACACGTTGACAATACCACTCTCAGAACTAAGACACGCACAAGTGTGAGGTTCACGTTATCGCTAAAAAGACAAAAGCCTAGCAACTTACCCGACAGCCATATACTTGTTCTCTGGGCTCGTCTTGAGCAGAGTGGTGCCATACGCACCGTCATCGACCCAGCGCTTAACACAGTCCCGCTGACCGACGTCCCACATGTAGGCCTCGCCCTCGCTGTTGATCGTATGCAAAAACTTGCCGTCGCTCGACCAGTCCATGCTGACCGCGGCGCCGCTCATCTTGAGGTCCGTGACCCAGCGCTTCGTGCGTGTGCTGACAATGATGATGTGACCGTTCGAGGCGCACACGGCCATGTAGCGGCCGTCGGGACTGAGCTTGAAGTCCTGGAGGTTGTTTTGGAAGTTATCCTGGGTCCGGCCGAGGATCTCGGGGCAGCGGTCGATAGCACCAGCCTGGACGTCGTAGATGTAATAGTAAGGGCGGCGGCCAGCGACGAAGATCTGGTCACCCGAAGGATGGAACGCGGCGTTGCGGATCCGCAGATCTTTGAAAAACACAGACTGGATCTTTGGGTTTTCCTGGCCATCGATTTGGAATAGACGCAGGGTCTTATCCGCGCTGGCCGACATAAGGACTTGGGCGTTGGGGTGGAACTGCAGGGCTGTGATGGCCTGGCGTGTCCGAGAACCAAGTTTCTTGCCGCTCAGATCGCGCTGCACATTGATCTCGCCTGGTGGGAGATAGCGGTGCTGGCGACGCTGGTCGAGAATGCCGTGCGTGCTCTTGAGCAGGTCGAGACGCTCTTCGTCATCACGTTGGTCTTCCTTCCATTCCACGTCATCATCCGAGTCCGAGGCCGAGTCGTATGAGCCGCGTCGTATCCGTTGCTGGCGTTCCGAGGGCGGTACGGCCCATCCAGGTCGAGGATACATTTTGGCGTGTCTAAAAAAGGAGACAGTGAGTAGGCTGATAGGGACACACGCATTCAAGGAACTTACTGGTTTCGTAAGCGGCGTTCATAGACGGTGCCGCTGACGACGTCCTCGTTTTCAGTTTTACGCAGCTTTTTCAATTTGTTGGAGCCCAAGAGAGAAACGCGAAGCCGCTCGTCGTCCGAGTCGTGCCATGCCGGGGCTCGCTTGTATCCATACGTCGCATCCAGCTGTTTTTCGTCTTCCTCGTCTTCCTCGTCCGTTTCTTCCTCTGATTCTTCGTTCTTATCCGAGGACTCGTCCATGGCGTCTTCGTTGTTAACAGGCGTGGGTTCGGTGTCCATGGTGAAGCCAGGTCCTGCATCAAAAAAGAACTTCAAAAGAAAACAGTCAGATCTCGGGGTCATTCCAATGTGGATCCAATCTCACTACCTCTGCTTCCGCGGCTGTGTCGTCCTCTTCTTGTTCTGCGTCCTGATCGTTGTCATTGTTATCTTCGCTCTCGCTAGAGTACAACTCGTTTCCGGTTCGGTCCCATAAATCGGTCTGGACGAGATCGCCAAACAGGAAAGCCTCGAGCCGCTTTTCCTCCTCGTCCTTTTCAAACACGTCCTCGGTGGGTTTTTTGGAAGGACGATCGCCATTCATGGTTGCGGTTGGCATGCCGTTTGGAGACGTTGAAAATGTAAAGAGAGCGAGAGAGAGAAAAAAAAAAAAGAAATTGACAGCCTCTCTCTGCAGAGTAAAAAAGACAAAAAGATTTCTGCGTGCTGAAGTCCGACCCCACGTTGTGCCCTCACAAGCCAAATCTATTGACTTACTTCCACTATAGCATAAGTCGGTTCCTGCATCGCCTTGGAATATCTCTACTCGTCTATTGCTTTTAAACGCAGAAATGGACCTGCTTCTGTGCTGCGTTTTGAGGGAACGGCCGGGATCGGCTTATGTAAGAGACCAGCACTCTCGTCGACTGTACGACCAATCTGGTGGCGAAAGCACAAAGCATTAGTCACTACTACATCCTGCAGAAGTTGAACGATAGAAAGAGGCGCTACCATTAGTACGGTTTTTTCTACACCCATGGAAGGTGTACGATTTTTAGATCTCTCACCTCGTCTTCTCTAGAAGCTGAAGGAAGCCGAGAGTTGAGGTTTGCTGTTTGGCTAACTCCATCGACGAGTTTTATACCTCACAAGTCTTATTCCAATGCGACCAAATGCTTTGACTATGCGCTAGGCAGCGTTATCGCCCGCCAATAGTGCGGAAAATTCTGGCAGCACAATGCCAACGCCAGTCGAAACATCCACCGGATCGCATACGGGAAAGCCCCGGTATGGTCGACCTCTAACCTTAGCCAAGCCGCTACCACAGCAGTAGCAACATCACATACTCCCGTAATAATGACGCATCAAGGCTAATAAAGCTGAGAGCGTTTCTAACTAGGGAAAGCTCCAGTTGCTAATACAAAGTGGGTGCCACACAGTTCAGCCTCTCAAGTCATAGCTATTCCATTGTAAAATACCAGTTTTGGAAAAGGTTTATGGACTGTAAAAGTACGTACTATCCAAAATATAAAAGATAGATATCCCTCGAACAGTATGCAGTCAGAAGATATCAATTAGATAGTATGCACGTAAACAGAAAACGGACACTATTTGCCATCTTCGTTCCTAGCTTCAGGCACTCTCCCATTTTATTCGCTGTGTTAAAAAAAAAAAAATGCCGCCAAAGCAAATTTTCAAAGCTTTTCCCTGTCAAATACACTCTATTATGGCCACCGAAGCGAAGCTCAAGACGCTCTTGAATTGGCTCGAGACCAATGAAATCAAGTGGGACAAGGAGAATCTCGAGATTCGTCTGTCGAACGGCTCCTTTGGCGTGTTTGCCTTGCGCGATCTAGCCGATCGCCAACCTTGTAAGGATTTTTTCGTTTTCTATGTAATGTACCTGACATTGAGGGTCGTAGTGGTCAAGATACCCAAGACAGCTATTCTTTCGAGCAAGTCAACGGGAATTGCCAACATTCTCGAAGACGACCACATTGACGGCGGCTGCTCGCTCGCTTTGGCTGTTCTGTACGAACTCTCACAAGGCGACGAGTCTCCGTGGTACGGCTACTTGCAGGCACTGCCTTTCTCGGAGGATCTGCCCGTCTTTTGGACCGAGCAAGAAAAGGCCTGGCTCCAGGGCACGGAGATCGATGCCTCCGTTCACAATGATTTGGTAAGGAAAAAGACGAAGGTCAGAAGAGGGTATTCATGTCAAGCATGTAGAACGATATCAAAGACGACTACGAAATGATTGTCAAGCCCTTGTTGGAGCAGCATCCCTACGTATTCACCGACGTCGAAAAAAACTACTCTTTTGATCTCTTTTGCCGCATTTCCACCTTGGTCGCCTCACGCTCGTTTGAGGTCGATGCCTACCACGGCACGGCCATGGTGCCCTTTGCCGATATCTTTAATCATCGCGCAGGCAGCGAGCACGTCCACTTCGAGACCGACTTTGAGGTGTGCGAAGCCTGTGGTGTCCCCGAGTTCTGTGAACATCGTTATCTTGAAGCCCTCGAAATGGAAGAAAAAGAAGCGGAAAGTGAAGACCTCGGCGACGATACCGACAATGAAGATGAGGACGAGGCCATGTCCGATGCCGAAGAAGATATGGAGGGTGAGGTCATGGAGAGCGTACCTCAGGAACTGAAAGCCATGTTGGAGCACGATCAGGAAGAGGATAGTGAAGAAGAAGAAGATACCTCCTTAGCTGATCTGGAGGACCTGGAGGAACGGAAAGTCAATTTCTGGGAGCAGGACGAGGAGGAGCAGGAAAAGGATACGTGCGACATGGTGTTGGATCGGCCGGTCAAGGCGCAAGAAGAGATCCTCAACACGTATGGCGAACATCCCAACAGTGTCTTGCTCGCCAAGTACGGCTTTTGCTATGAGGACAATGCATTTGATTGCATCTCGTTCAGCCGCGAAAAAATCTTTGATGCCTGCGTGCGGATACTCCAGAGCGAATCAACCTTGACAGAAGACCAGGCCAAGGAACAGGTCCAGTCGCGCATGGACTCACTTGTGCTGCGCCATGAGGAGGACGGCTGCTGTGGTGGAGGTGACCATGATCACGGCCATAGCCATGGCCATGGTCATGGCCACAGTCATGGCGAAGAGGAAGAGGAAGAAGAGGAAGAGGAAGAAGAGGAGGAGGAAGACAAGGACCGGCCGTTTTTTGCCAACAAGGATGGTATCTTTGAAGATGACCTGATGATCACGGTCTACTGTGTGTACTGCAGCCAGGCCGCGTTCGATAAGGTGCAGGAAGAGGGTTTTACGGGCATGAAGGATCGTCGAGCAGAACGACTGGTGTACAAGACGTGCGTCCAGCTAGCTACAGAACGCCGTGACGAATACCCCAAGACGACCGAAGATAATGACACCAAGGTAGACACCGAGAGATCAAAGGAAAAATGGCACTTAAACTCAACCTTCCGATAGAACCAGCGCTTGGCGTATGCCCTTTTGTGCCGACACAGCGAGCAGGACATTGTTCGTAAAACAATCGAAACATATCAAGAACTTTTGGAGCAGAGCAACACGCTTGCGAATGAGCAACAAAAGGCAAAAAAGCAGAAAAAGACCAAGGGCCGTCGCTAAGCTACCCCCATCAATCGTTTATTCCGCGCATACACATAACCTCATCATGTACTTTATATTTCCCAGAGAAAACACGCATTGTATAGAGAAATAAACACAAAAAGTCCATCCATTGAACCAGTAAACCATGATGAGCCAATCAGAACGGCACAATGTGCCCTGAATCTTTCCACGCGCGCGAATGTGTGCTGCGCGCGTAGCAAGATTTTTTAGTCTTTTTCATTTTTCATTTCACGCGTTGTTTCGACAGACGTAAATCATTATAGAATGGATCAGGCTGTATATGAGACTTTGCTTCGCGTGACAGACAGCGATGGCGGCATTCGCTCGGCAGCCGAGCAGCGTCTCAAAGAATTCGCTGCGGCCCCTGGTAAGAATTTTAGTTCTTGTAATCTCGAATCCTTCATGAGCTAATCATTGAACAGAATACCCCGTCAGCTTGACTCGATTGACTGTGTCCCGCGACATTGCTGTGCCTCAACGTCAGATATCCTTTTTATGATATATATATATATATATATATATACCTATGACCGAAAAGAAGTTGTGTTTTGTCTTGTTCTATCATCCTTAACCGCCTGTTTACCTCGCAGCACTGACCTTAAAGACGTACCTCCAGACGCACTGGTCTGCCCGCAGTGAGGAGACTTTTGTTGGCCCCGAGCCTCCTGCTGAGGTAATACACAAATAAGCATAGGTAATAATTTCTCGAGCATTCATACTTGGATTACAGAGCAAAGCGGCCGTCCGAGAAATGATTGTGCACGGTCTGGCCGATCCAGAGTCCAAGATTCGTGTGGTGTGTGCCTATGTCGTATCGCGTATCGCCCATGATGACTTCCCCGAGGACTGGCACAACTTGCTCGACATTCTGCTGAGCTACCTCAAGTCCAACAGTGCCGACAGTGTCCATGGTGCGATGCGTGTCCTGTCCGAGATGGTCTCGCGCGATATCAGCATTCAGCAGCTGCCCCAGATCGGTCCTGTCTTGATCCCCGAGCTTTTCACGATCCTGACTAACGACACCGTCTACTCCTTCCGCACCCGTGGCCGCGCTGTCAACATCTTCAACAGCTGCATCCAGATGCTCTCCACCCTCCGTGAGGAGCAGAACGCGACCTTTGGCGATCAGTTCATCGCCCCTCTCATGCCCCAGTGGCTCCAGGCCTTCCACACTATCCTGCGCCACCACGTCCAGAACGACCCCGAGAAGGCTACCGAGGAGTATGGTCTCAAGATGGAAGTCGTCAAGGTATGATTAGACATGGGCAGACTTTGGATACGGGAATCATTTTATATTCATGCTATACTTATTTATTCAGTGCATCTGCAACTTGAGCGCCGAGTTCCCCAAGCTCATTGTCTCCTCATTGCCCGAAATTCTCGAGCCGATCTGGATGGAGCTCCAGGCGCTCAAGGACCTCTACGTCGCCGAATCCGTCTCCGAGTCGGCCGATGCGGCAGAGACTTTCCAGGATTCCGACGGCAACGAGATTGGCTCACAAAACTTGCTGTACGCCCTCTTTGACTTTATCATTGCCTCGTGCAGCAAAAAGTCCGTGCGTCACCTCTATGTCGTCGACCGTGCGCCGACACCCTTCTTCCAGGAACTCGTCTATGTCCTCATCGCCTATATGCAGATCACCCAGGAGCAGGCTGAGACTTGGTCGAGCGACGCGAACCAGTATGTCGCTGATGAAGAGGATGCCACCTTTTCTTTCAATGCCCGTGTGGCTGCTACGGATGTCGTTTTTGTAAGTCGCTCAAAAGTAAAGCAGTGTAAACAGGCGAGGTGGCTCACCATGTGTTATAGGAACTGCAAGACACATTTGAGAATGCATTTTACAAGGCGCTCCAGTCCGCTCTCCAACGTCACATCTCAGAGTCCAACAGTATGCGCGCTGCTGGTAACCCCGAATGGTAAGTCAATGGCAGTAGGCGAGTGAGTGGGTGGAGGTCTAACCTGACCCACTTCTCATGTAGGTGGAAAATCCAAGAAGCGTGCTTGCTTGCCATCAGCCGTGGTGACCTTCCCGAAGCCATTAAAGGCGCCCGCAACATTGACTTTGATGTCTCCAGTTTGTTTGACCATGTCGTCTTGGAAAGCATGAAGGCTGAGGGTAAGTTTCGTTATTTAGTATAAGGGTGGCTCATTGGGCTGACATGCTTCTCTTTTTACTTCTTTAGAGTACCCCTTCTTGCAAGGTCGCGCCTTTGTGTTTGCCTCTGAGTTTGCCAATGTGCTGCCCGCCGAGATGGCGAGCCAGTATGTCTCGGTCGCGGTGAATGCTCTTCAGGCACCCACCAGCGGTATCCCTGTCAAGATCTCGGCCTTGCGCAGCTTGAAGAAGTAAGTAAAAAGTCATTTCTAGCGACATGCTATGAACACAACAGATTACTTGTGTAGCTACTGCAAGTTTGTCGATCCTCAGCACGTGGCCCCGCATCAAGTCAGCATCATGGAGGCAACTTGCCAGCTGCTTAACGAGGCCTCAGAGGAATCGCTCATTCTTCTTTTGGAAGCACTGGGTGCGGCTGTTCGCGTAAGTATAGAGACGATTCCTGGCGAAAGATGCGCTAAAAAATCTTTAGATCAATACCGAGAACGCTGCCAACTATGAGCAAGTGCTGACGCCCGCTGTGCTTGGCATCTGGAAAAAATTCTGCTCGGATCCCATCATTGCCAGTTTCGTCTTGGACATTGTCGAGGATTTTGCCAAGAGCCCCAACTACTTTACGCCCTTGTACCAGCGCACGTTGCCCTTCCTCGACCAGGTCTTCAAGTCGCAGGTCGAGGAACCTGTGGTGCTTGCGGTAAAATTTCCAGAAAGACTTGATACTGTTTAGAGGCTGACCTTTGGTATAGAATGCCATTGATCTCTTGACGGCCATGATCCGTTACGGACCATCGCCGCTTCCCAAGGAGTTCACCGACCAAGAGTTTGGTGTGCTCATGCAAGTGGCTTGGAACTCGACGGACGATGAGGTCCTTCAGAGCGCACAAGAGTGTGTCAAAAACTATGTCACCAAGGATTGCGACCATTTGATCGAGTGGTAAGGAAAACAAGAGCGAGAAAAGGGGTACCCATATTCACTCACTGGTCTTTTTTTTGCGTATGCCAGGCGCGACCCTGCTGGCAAGTCCGGCCTGGATTACGTCGTCCACTTTGTGGCCAAGCTGCTTGAGCCCTCCGGCTCAGACTCGGAAGCTTTCTTTGTGGGTGACTTGATCCTGACCATCATCAAGAAGGTAAAAAGTAGAAAAATAGGAGAGAGGAGAAGGGGATCACTTATCAAGACTCTTATTTTTTTCTAATACCTACCCTATAAGGCTGGAAACATGGTTGCCTCGATCCTGCCTCAAGTGCTCCGTGCTGTGCTCGCCCGTCTGGATAGCACGAGCTATGGTCCGTTCTTACAATCCCTGGTGATGGTCTTTGCCCACCTGGTAATCCATCAGCAGGAGACCGTATTCCAGTTCTTGTGCGAGACCGAGATCAACAACCAGCGTGGTCTGGATATCCTCATGCATAAATGGTGTGACTTCTACGACAGTTTTGCCGGTTACTACACGCAGCGCGTCAGGTAATGCGAATGAAGATGCACATATAATTTTGCTCATGGACGTATCTAGCGCTGTCGCCCTGTCCAAGATGTTCTTGATCAGCGACCCGCGTCTGCAAGGTATCACTGTCCGCGGCTCTATCGTCGTTAATCCCTCAGGTAATACTACATCCTGCAGTTTACAAAGGAAACAGAAATACTCATACTCTAGCGTTATGGTACTGTAGGTGGTATTGTCACTCGCTCCAAGGCCAAGCAGAGTAAGTTCCATTCTTGTGCCCCAAATGACTTCCGATACTCACATCTCTGTAGACCCTGAGCAATACACGGCCCTGCCTGTACACGCCAAGATTCTGGAGCTGCTCGTGGGCGAGCTCGCCAATGCGGTGCCTCCGCCAGAACAGTCCCAGCCCATGGGCGGCAACTCCGAGACTGAGTCGCTTAACGACGATGAGGATGAGGACGACTGGGAGGATCTCGACTTCGGCAAGAAAGGCGATGATGTCGCTTTCTTGTCTGATATGCTGGCCGAACTCGATGAGGATGAGGAGCGCAACAACCCCGAGCTCAAGAACGACCCCCTCTTCCACCTCGACCTGCGCGCGTACCTTGTTGACTTCTTCCGCAGCTGTTCATCTCAGAACGTGAACCATTTCATGGAGCTCTGCCAGCAGCATTTGAATGATACGGACAAGGAGGTCTTGGAACAGGCACTGAAGCAGTAGACACGCGGCCGTGCTTTCATTTCAGAACTCTCCTTCTTACTTCTCTTACTTGCTGGCTCCTTCAACTTTACACATTTCATATATATCTACATACCTTATAGCTCTTTTGACTTTGCCTCACCTCCCAAGCCTACCTCTTCACCACTCCTCCCCCATCTCCCTCTGTGGTAATACATAAATCATGGAAAGGACCTTTTGAATTGTTTTGAGTTTAGACTCCTTCCGTCGTGCTGTGTTACAAGAATAGCGTATAGTATTTCTACGTGTATGTACCTATAGCTGCTTATTATATGAAATGCTGATAAGTATATCTAGATACCGTGGCATATGTCAAGAAGAATTTTCCAAGTACAAACGAAGCAAGTACTCACAGATTGCAGCATAACGAGGTCTACTTAAGGTATATGCTCCGTACAACAATCAGGGGCATACGCATTGTACGTATTTAGTCATACATATAACACAAGAGTTAGGAATACAAAAGAGCGCATTGTTCTCAATTTTTCTTTGTATGTATCCTAAAAAACTTCCAGATCTACCGCACGTGGAATATCCGCACAGGTCCTTCTGGGCGCAATCGCTTACTTGAGGGAAGCGGCATAACTGCCGCATAAATTTTTACACTTCTGTAGTGCAATTTTAAAGCCTGGGCGTGCGGCCGTTGGATTAGAATGTTCGATGTAAAGAGTGCAGCAATGATAGATATTGGTGTTGAGATAGCTTGTATAAACTCGCTTGAGAACTCCTTATTGGTATATTTGTGGTCTTGACTACAGTATGGATATACAGCTGCGAGTAAATTAGGATGATAGATTGCGCTAGTAATAACTTTTGCTTTTTTACGTGATCCCGTAGTTATATGTATTTGCGTTGTATAATTTGGAAATACGTAAATCGAGAGAGCTCGGCTTTTATATAGGTGAAAGGTATAAGAGCACAGAAAAAGAAGTTTTTACCCGCTACCTTTTTTGCACTACTTGTATACTGTCTTTTACGCAGTAGGAAAGGGAACGAAGGCACGTTGCTGTAGGAGCTCTTGCTCCAATACATTAGCTATTGGAAGGAATGGATGTGGCTGTATCTGGGGGATAGGCCTCCTCCCTAAATAATCCAGAAAAACCAAGAGATGGTATAGACAGGAACTGGCCAATACCCATGTATAATACTCCCAGTGCTTTATTGAAATGACACAGCATAAGTCTAGGCCTACATCGACTAGAAAAACTTTTTACCCGTCGATTGTTGTTAATAAAATCTTTAAAATTGATTAAAAAGGCGCTGTTTGGGTCTCGCTCCACTTTTCGGATAGGTCGACTCTTTTGCCTATTACAAATGAAATGCACCATTATATACGTATTACGTACACCAAAACCAAGGTAGGCTGTATACATGCAGCATGAATAGGAAAACCTATTTCCTTTGACGGTAGCAAATAGTAGTTGCAGTCGCGTGAGAATACGCGGCTTGCAATATTGTATACAATCATACAGATAACAAATAAATGCATAGTGCGATATCTCACACGATGGCTCTGCTAGTCTGTTATCTCTGTTTGAAGTTCAAAACAGCCGAGTATAAAGCATTTGCATATAATGTAATCCTAAATAGATCAGCCAATACGGATGCTTCCATTTGCAGTCGTGCGGGGAAGTCTTTGAATCTCAGCTGAGAAAGTACGTTAAAAACGAGTGTGTCAGCCGAAATACACAGCATTTCTCACTCTTCTTTTAGTATACAACCATGGATATCGAAGCTCTCTTCAGCGTTAAAGACAAGGTTGTGCTCGTCACTGGTGGCTCGCGCGGTATTGGTGAAATGATTGCCACTGTAAGTACCCGATCGTCGCGATCCAGACTCGTCCACTAACGAGATTCCCGGGAATAGGGCTTCGTTCAAGCGGGTGCCAAGGTCTATATCAGCAGCCGATCTGCCCAGGCCTGCGATGAGGTAATTAAATTCAAGTGAATATGGGATAAAAAGAAAAGGGTAATAATAACAAATATAATTATGCATTGCATGATGGATTAGGTGGCCGCCAAGTTGAACGCTATGGGTCCTGGCAAGTGTGTTGCCCTGCCCGCTGACCTGCAAAATGTCGAGGATATCAAGAAGCTTGTCCAGGGTCTCTCCAAGCACGAGTCCCGTAAGTCACCTTTCTCAAAGGCATGGATAAACCTAATCCTTACTTATTCATCATGTAGATCTCGATGTCTTGATTAACAATGCTGGCGCTACCTGGGGTGCCCCGCTGGACGAGTACCCCGAGGCCGCCTTCCAAAAGGTCATGAACCTGAATGTCAACCGTGTGTTTGCCCTGACCCAGGCCTGCTTGCCTCTGTTGCGCGCAAAGGCTAGCCAGGAGAACCCCTCCCGCGTCATCAACATTGGCTCCATCAACGGTGTCACTGTAAGAAAGCTAAAAATGTGAAAGCTGATGTCTCTTACACGTGCTGGATAGGTCCCTAAGTTCGAGAGCTACGCCTACTCGGCTTCCAAGGCCGCCGTGCACCACATGAGCCGACATCTGGCCGGCCGCCTCGGCAGAGAGTCTATCACCGTGAATGCCATCGCTCCCGGTTCCTTCCCCTCCAAGATGATGGCCGAGACCCTGCGCAAGCACGGTGACGAGATCAAGGCTTCCGTCCCTGTCGGCCGTGTCGGCACGCCGGAGGATGTTGCTGGTAAATACCCTTTCTTTTCCTCATTTCTTATTCACAGTTTACTGACGCGAACCCTCCCGCTGTAGGTACTTGCATCTACCTGTCCTCGCGCGCCGGTAACTATACCACTGGTGCGACCATTGTTGTCGATGGTGGTGCCATCCAGAGCAACTCGCGCGTGTAAATACAAAAAATAAATTATTGGGTTACTCCCGCTTTTTCTCTTTCGACTATTAAGAGCCTCGCGTTAATGTAAACCAATTGTCGGTCGATCTTATCAAACATGGGAAGATTTTACATGCTAAAGTTGGCATCAATGGTAAGCTCCCCTCCCCTTCTCACTCGTTCTCATCTAGTATTTGTCTGTGCAATTATTTTAAGACAGAGGAAAGGGAGGAAACATCCCCATAGTCTTAAGTCTACGAAAGTGAAATAGAATAAAGTATGGCGCCCCTGAATAAGCAGGGTTTACCATTTGTCCAAGGAAAAGTTGTGTCGATGCCTTGGACCAACCTTTGCCATGCATTTGCCTCCCCAGCCTTTCTTTTTAAATTCGGGGGCCTTTCAAAGATGTAACCCCACGAAAGGGTGCCTATTCGGGGCATAGGACTCTGTCTCGGCTAAAACTCATTCCTGAAAGCATGTACTTGGCGAAATGTGTAGGCTAAAGAACAAGCAACTATCTGCCACGCGTAGGTACGTCCAGCGCTTAATTTGTAAGGAGGGCTCTATTCAAGCTTAAAAAAAACTATTGGAAGGAATGGTGTCATAGATTAACCATTATTTATCCATGATCAATGCCCTTTTCTGAGCGTTGTCCGATATATCCATTTTCTGTCGTATCCTTCATAAGATAAAAAGGAGCTTATGCCAATCTACGTTCATACCAAGTACTTTTTGAAGGAGTAACGCGATATACATGATCTTGATCCAGAGATGGCGTCATCCATCTATAGAGTATCGACCAAAAGAGCTTTACCTGTGAGCTATTCAGCTCGTGCAGATTTCTATAGAGCTGGGCGTATTGTGGAACTTCTTTGAGCGATATTCATCTGAGTCAAATGAACAAACACGATACCGGCAAGAGTGCTGACTGATGTCTTTATAAATAAACTATCAGAGAGACACCCGCTCGGATACAATAGCCATATAAAAAAGCGCGTTAATAAAAGATCATCGGCAGTACTTTCAGGAGTGCTTTTGATCGATTGGTGATGAATCATTCCGGGAGTAACACAAACATCCTTCCGTTTTCTTCTAGACTGTACCTGTTTAAAGAGGAGAATGCAGAGAGGGCTAGAAATACATAAGCATTTGAGAGTCTATTCGTGCCAACTTTGTTTAGGCGCGGTCTTTTCGGAGAAAATGAATGCGGTTGCAGATCACACCATACCTCATAGCCCTATCTATTTGCATCTTTCAGATCATGAGGACATGTACGTATATATATTTGTAGCAGAAATGATGACGCGTTGACGAACCAAGGGTAGCTTTTATGCTTGAGCTAGTCAAGCACTCCCCAAGTCCCCACAGACAGGCCATACTACATGAATACCATTATACGTTCTGGGTCCTTGCGCTGGTACATGAAGCTCATTCTTTCAACACTGCTTGCTGAGCCTCCGAATCATAGAGACAAAGTATTTGTTGGCTCTCTCGGCTTTATATAAATCCACACGTAATGGGAAGCTGCTTCTCTATTCCTCATTTGGTATATCTCGTTGGAGTTCCGGACATCTTCTCCTGAGCATAGTCTTGCTCACTGCTCCGCCTTTCACACTGCATACGTGCCAAAAGCAAACAGCAGGAGGTAACACCCACGGTTTTGTCCCTTCATCTTTTTTTTTTTTCACACCTCCACGAGGCACTAAAACACGCAGCCTTAGACGACCTCCTTGACTATTTCTGTATCCGTGTGTCCTTGTGTCGCGTCTATGCCGTGGACATGTTGCGTGGATAAATCAGAAAAGAAGCAGAAAAATGAAAACAGAAGAAGTCGAATTCTTATGCAGAGAGAAATGCATTCAATCATCAATAAGGTTAGAAACCTAGAGTTCATATGGACGGGCGGAATTGAATCCTAGATATAGAATTCACACAAAGGCGAGGACGTCAGGCGATGAGAGTGGCCGTCTCCTCCTTTTCATCTCGAGAGTTCCTGCTGAGTTGGCTTTTGAGTCAGGGCGAAAGAGAGGGGTGAAAAGAAAAGAAGGGGGAACAAGAAAGGGGCGGGGCCCAAGACGGGAAATTAGATGCGTTGCTTGTGTCTGCGCCCATGACGGGACATGTGTGTGTGTGCGAGCGCTTACTATCCGTGCAGCTACCTTCTCTTCTCTTTTTTTCCCTTGAGGTAATTACCTGGGCATACTTCTCTCTTTTCTTTTCCACCCACTCCTCCACCACAGCCCCACCAAACACCTATATACATACACGAACCATGACACATCTCAGTGATTTCAGTTTTTTACGTACGGACCTGCTTTCTTTAACGATGTGCTGCTTAACTTACCTTCTTGCCGCAATGTGATTTATTTTTATAGAGCGTGCTGTGACGGTGTGCTATCTTTACGTATGGTTCCTATATCGCGTGGCGACTCTGGACAAATTCGAATGCTTCAAGCCATCGCGTTTCAAGCAGGGCGAGCTCAAGAGTATAGTTACCTTACTAATAGCTATTATGATACCCTTTCAACTCTATTATGGTACATGCAGAATTGTTTTATTTGTTTGTCAAAAATACCAACCACCACTCGCCTATTGTGTAGATATCACATCATGCAAAATCAAGTACGAAGAAGGGTTTGCATCCGTCTTCGGTACCATCATCACCAAGCCAGAACAGATGTGGACTCAAGCTGATAGGGACCTTGTTATTCCCACAGGCAAGTACAACACATTGATTTGCCACTTATCCTGGCCATGATGTGTACCTCCTCTTTTCTTTTTCTCTTTTTTTCACCCGTCTATCTTGAACCTGCTTCTATTTCTTTGTTCCTCTTGTTACCTTTTCCCTTGGCACTTACTCCTCTCGCAACCCGTCTTGGCCCCGACAGGACCCCACCACCCCTTAAATTTTTTCCTGAAATCATGAAAACTGATTTTTGGCTCTTATAGACTACAGTCTGTGCATTGGCATGTCACTTCAGACGTAAGCACCAACAAAATGTTTTGTATGCAAGAAGATGAGCTTAACAAATTGCTTCTTTTGTAACTACAGTGGAACGTTACTTTTGCTCCAATGCTTCTGGAATTACTTGGCCAACTCGGTGGCAAAAGCAAGTTTCATGAGCAGCAGAGAGTTTAAGTTCTATATTGGCTGGTGAGGCCTACTATTGGAATACGACTATGGAGTATTAAATAACGTCCACGGATTATAGGACTTTTGTGAGTATCATTATCTTCCCTGTGTTGCAGTATAACTTTTCGCGCGACGTGTATCCCGCCACTTACAAGGAAATTATCCCCGAGCTCGTGTATGCCTGCCGTAAGCACAAGTGGATAAGCGGGATGATTTTGAAAGTTTGATACTTATTACTTCTTTTAGAGACTATGATTGTGGCGTTACTGGGCATCAGCTCTCATTTCCGTTTCCAAAAGCTGCTCGCAAGTACAAGTGGATCAAACAACTCGAGAAGCATTGCCCACAAGATCCGCTATTTTCAGGAACTGAATTTTATCCTGTCGCTCGTCGTGTTTATTGCCTCGATTA
Source organism: Syncephalastrum contaminatum (assembly GCA_013461545.1). NCBI lineage: Eukaryota > Fungi > Mucoromycota > Mucoromycetes > Mucorales > Syncephalastraceae > Syncephalastrum > Syncephalastrum contaminatum. The sequence goes on along the minus strand of VAFG01000301.1, from coordinate 223,533 downwards.
GCTTCATCATACTCAGTGTGGACGGTCTGACGGCACGGAAGATGCTCAACACCCACAAGTTCTCGGCTGATATCCTGATTTGCAACAGTATGTCGAGTATGCTATCTTTGCGTGGTGCTTACTGAACTCTTCAACAGTCAATATCAGCACTGTGATTGCATGGTTTCTCGTGATCCTTATTTTCCACCCGAAGCCGACGGTCAGCAGCAGCAATATGACAGGTATCAACGGGGCCTCGCACGAATTCTTGTCGAACCCGAAGCCGGCCAACAGCAATCAATTCGAAAACTACCAGGCACCGCCACATTTGATGACGCAAGTCTCCAATATTTCGAGCGAATATCAGTATGAAACGAAAGGATCCGTCGTTGTGGCAATGGAAGAAGGACAGCAGCAGCAGCCCAGCTATGCGAGCCGCAACACATACGGTTTACCTCCACCGCCCCCTCCTCCTCCCGCAGGACCGGCCCCATCCGACCCGTTGCCGCAAGAACCGGGAACGTATTACCAGCCCAGTTATGAACACCATGTACCTCCAGTATTTACACCCTCGACCGCTACATTGGTGTCCGCACATCTTCCGAATGATATGAAAACGACAAGTCAAAGCTCAGGCGGTTCGCTCGCTCGTGTTAGCGAAGCAGATATGATAGCAGAAGCAGAAACAGTTGCTATAGCAGTAGCAGGAGCAGGAGGAGGAGGAGGAGGAGGACGAGATTGGAGCCAGGACTGGGCGACACAACAGCACCAACATATGCCTTTGCCTCCACCGCCACCGCCCACCGCCTCGAGGCAGCAGCAATCTTTCGAACAAGCAAGCGATATGGACGAGAAGGTGGGGGCCACTCCACCCGAATGCGTTCGCCGTCAAAGAACAGACGATTCGCAATGGCTCAATCAGTGCCCACGCACTTCGACCCGCTACCCATAATGAAAACGAAAACGATAATCTATTCCTAAAGTACCAATAATTATTACTATTAGCTTAATGAACCTATACGTACGCTGACTGGCCTTGTGTGCCGAATGAAAGAGAGCATGAAATGAAAATGGCCCGAAATGGACAATGGCCGTCACACAACGTAAAACGAGAAAGCATGGCGAATACAACCCCTCACTCTTTCCGGCCCTCTTCCCTTCAGTCACGGACGATATACTCTCTTTTAGCATACATATCATATATTTTACTCTACTTTACATATCCAGCAGTAGTTTTTCCATTCTCTAGTGGCTCCTCCCATACCCACACATTTACTTTTTCATTCCCTCAAGGAAAAAAGAGAGCCACGTGTGCATGTCTGGCAAACAACCCACCCCAAGCGTGCATGCTTGGTCAACTGCTGAACTCTACTACCCAGACACACCTTATTCAACCCCACACAAGTCTACCGATCCGCCCGATCACGCTCGGAACAAGCGAGCCCTGGACATTGGTGCTATGCTGAATCCCGCACCCATTGAACAACAACAGCAGCAGCAACAAAATGGCCATGATCCTGCCATCGAAGGTCGTCTTCACAGCCCTCCGTACTTTCAACCGCCTCCACCTCTGAGAGAAACCAATCGCCCGTTTGTGAATGGCCAAACACCGGCTAAGAAGTCGGGCACGACCGAGGCCGTTCTTTCGTGGGATACTCAGCGGACTTCAGACGCGACAGCACATGTGAATGGCAGTCCCACTGATAAACAACCTCCCAAACGCCTGCCGCATCGCAAACGCAAGGACAAGACAAGCGATGCCAATGCGCTCAAGTGGCAGCCCGTTGAAACCCCTCTCGACCACGGCAGCACAGAGCGTCTTCATCCTTATATATACGATCCTATACAATCCCCCACTTCTACTACAGCAACAGCTATTACTGCAGCACCACCACAGCATCAGCATCCATATCCACCTCCATTTCCTCACCCAGCTCCCCATTTCCAGCATGAATTTATCAATGCCTCAGCCCACCAGCAACCTCCCTATTTAGACCCGTATGCTTATACCACCCAGCTGACCCGCCCTGTTCCTGCACCCACCTACGCGTACCCCATTCACGGCTCCTCGTCCTCATCCACCACCTCCTCCTCCAGCTCCACTTACATGTATTATAACTACCAACCCGATACACCCCCCTATTCCAACAAGTCGCGCAAACGCAGCTTTCCCATCGATATGCTGCTCGACCAGCCCCCAGCCGGCACTGGCCTTTATACCTCGGACCCGCGCACGCGCCACGCGTACGACCCTCCCACGCCGCTCGACACCGTGCCACAGATGATGCCGCCACCGCCACAACCCAAACCGGTCAAATCGGCCAAAAAAGGCAGACCTTCCAAAAAAGCTTTGGAAGTCCGGGGCGAGAAAGGCGTTGAAAATGTAAGTAACCAGATCATGTCGTGCATAAGAAACAAATCTCACATTTCTTCAGTCACCCCCGCCTGTCGCTGGCACGCCTGCCATGAGCAACAGTCCGGAGCCGGGCCTGACCAAGAAGGGCAAAAAGCGGGGTCGCCCGCCAAAGTCCGAGACAGGCGAGTCGGCTGTCAAACGACGCGATACCAAGGCTGCTGCAGCTGCAGCGGCTAAAAAGGGTACCGCCAAGCGCGCCAAAGAAGAAGTCCAGCTTTACTGTGTCTGCAGGCAGCCTTTCGTTTCCCCGCGATATATGCTTCCGTGCGAGGGCTGCCAGGATTGGTATCACGGTGAATGTGTGGGACTGGATCGCGCACGCGGCGAATGGGTGGATTTGTATTACTGCGATAAATGTACATCAGGTAAGTAACAACAGCAAGAACCGCTGATCCTGCGCGGTACATGAACTCATGGAAATCATCATTAGAGGGTCAGACATCGACGTTTAAACCCGCCTGTGCCAACGACGACGCGTGCCAGCGCCCGGCACGCATCAGCAAAATCCAAGGCCGAGAGTCAAAGTACTGCTCGCCCGAGTGCGGCCTCGCCGTCGCACGACGCAAGTTGTCGGCCCTCGGCAGCCATACTCTGGAAGACATGACGCACGCGACGTGCGCCAAGAGCCAGCTCAACATCCAGGTCGATCGCGATGATCAGCAACGACTCCAGGCAATGCGTCGTGAACGGGATGCGATCCGGGAGCGTGTCGCGGTCGTTGAACGCCGTAGAGCATTCTTGGACATGTTAATGGAACGGCTGCGCGACGTGGATACCAAGAAAGAATGCCGCTTCGACTCGCGCCTGGTGTGTCCGAGTCAGACGTGGCGCGTGGTGCGGTCGGCCTCGCTGGACGAGTCGACCGAGGGCGGGGTGCGCCTTGATTTTTTTGTCGAAAAGGACTGCAGTATTCCAGCCTCCTTGACGACCTATACCATTTGTCCCAAGATAGGCAAGTGCTTGCGCCACGAGGGCTGGCAGCAGCTCAAGGCGCTCGAGCTTGAGCAGGACCGCGGAACCGAGATTGCGGCGCTGGCCCGTCTCAATCGGGAACGCCAGCACATCAAGGCGCGGATGCGCATGCGGCGGCAGAATGCGAGTGCCAGGAGCCAAGCCTTCATGGAAAACGGCACGATTGTTCATCACGCATCCTGATCATATAAATAAATAAATAAAAAAAAAGTGCAAATACAGCCCCACTTGAGCTCTTCTGGTGGTTCCAGCATGATTAAACGATAATATAATAAGAAGAGTAACGCACACTTATTCGTCCTGCTTCTATCTACTAGTACTGGTCAAAGAAGGCAGGGCCTCGGAGGGTTTCGTCGGTCTTGGCTTTCTCCATGATATCGTCATTGTATGCGCGAACCGTCTTTCCATTGTGTTCTTGCGCCTCGATGATAGGAATGTTCTTCAAAACTATAAACACGCAATGGATTGTAAGGATCATATGGGTCGTGCACAGGAGAAATAAAAGATAATGATGATGTACGTACTCTGTGAAGGGACGCAGCCGCCTGGCATGTGGTCACAGGTACATGTGCCACCTAAAAAGTCAGGCAGGTTCTCGGCTGCAATGTGCTGCAGCAGAACTTGCTTGTAGTCTTTACCGAGGATTTGAATCTTGTCGATGGTCTATTAGGAGAGGTATGTGTGAGTGACAAAGACGTATAAAATTATAGTCGCTCGACTTACGCCCGGGTCTAGCCAGCCCTTGACAATTTTCCAGACCATGACAAACGCGGAAGGCGCATTGACCAGGAAGAGGCGGTTGAGGGTTTCGGGGTAATACTTTTGGTCTGTGTCTGAGATGGCTCGAATGTACTGCAGCGCAGGCATATGGAACTCTGTATATGTATATAGTCTGCGTGAGTGCCCCTGCCCCTCGATGAATAAAAAAATCATGACGTACGGTGCCAACCCATGCCGGTGCAGTCAAAAATGACGGTTTCGCGGTTGATGGTCTTGTTTGCCTTGCGGGAACAGTCCTTCATGACGACACGGTGAAGGAACTCGTTGCAGCCAATGTGGTATTGGGATACTTCCTCGGCTGTCGTGTTCTTTGCAATGTCCTTGGCGGCGTGGTAGCCAAGACGCTCTATATAAATAGGACATCCGTCCTTGTCTGTCTTGTGCAGGCAGCTGCCACCCATATAGCGATAGACTCGCAGCACGGATTCACTAATACCGAACCCATTCTCGAGGTTGCCGTCCGGTAAGGAGTCAAAGCCGCGGACGGGGTACAGTAGAGGTAGTTTGTTGGTTGCGGTCGCTACCGGGTGCTCATCGACCGCATTCTCCTTTCGCCATGCCATGGTGTTGTCGAGTTGCTCCTTGGCCGCTTTCTACATATATTGCATGAGCATTGCACCTAAATTAAGCCTGACAGTTACGTACGACATTCCAGCTGCGCGCAATGAGGAACTGCCGCAGGTACTAAACAGAAGAATAAATAAGTAAACACTCGACAATTGCGAAAAGCCGCTACGTACTTCTGCATGAGAGGCAGCGGGATGCTTTTCCGCTAGGTCTGCTTGGAGTTCTTTTATAAGGGTATCTTGATCTTCTATGGATTTTGTCATTGTCAAAAGTGAAAATGAGGGAGAAACAGGAAAAAAGACAGCAGCGACCGGTCAGCCAATGTTTGCCAATGGCAGCTGCCATGCGTGCACAAGGCAGAACTCAACAAATTCTGTGTAACACGAAATCCGCATCATATATAGCTAACATGTCGATCGCTCCATTCGCTCTGTCCTTTCTGGTCATACACCGGCTTCTTACTGACGTCCTCCTGATAGTCACTTACTCTCTCCTGCGTCATACTCAGATCATGTGATGCAAATATGTCTTTATGAATAAGATCTCATGGATTAAGGACCGCAATGGAATGTGTTTCCAAGCACATCCACATACAATGTCTTAGTCCAGATATAGAAAGGTAGAAAAAGCACTAAACATAGGAAGCTTCTTTGAAGTCAATGAAGGGCTTGACATTATCTCCTCCGGGATGGACAAATAAAACAGACATCATATGTACACCACAGCTGACTGACACTGTATTCTTCCAAGTGATCGTAAATCCATCCAGATCACCCAGTCGTACTTTTGAATAAGTTTGTGTAGTTCTTCTCATAGATCTATATATCGTGACAACGTTAGGCGGCACTGTGTCATTGCTGATACTTGTGTAGCAACAAATAGCTTAATTCAGGGAATGCACCAGACAGCGCTCTCTAGTAACTTGTATGGTTGGACGAGAGCAAAATCATATGCGTAAGTTGCGATAGCACAGCAGAACATAGGCAGGATCACTGAATGCCGTACCTTATTTGATTGGTGGAGTTAGTCCGCCTGTAATCCGTAGCTGTATGGACAGCTTATCGACAAAGCCAAAGTTAGTTAGCCAATAAATGCCTGGTCTGACTCTGCTATTTCGAAGTTTGCACTTTGCTTCATAGACCGAGCAATAAACATCACCTCCACCATAATGTCTTTAAAGTTCTGATACGCGAATATCTGTAACTCGTGTAATACTTGCCCACTATACTTACCTAATCAGTAACAATGGTTGCAGCGTACATCATAACTGTAGTTACCTTGTTTTCACATCACAAGCGTTATATACAGATCCAAGGAAAAATACTCATAGATTTGAACGCGTATATTTTTCTACGCGTCTGCTTTTAAAGCTATATCATGATTTCAGGCGGTGGCATGCCCTGTTTCCTCTGAAAAGACAGCAGTGCTAATACACCTTCAAATCCGATGACATGTAATCTACGCAGTGAGACAGCTTGCGCATAGTAGCTACACAAACTACATGGAAGCGCCGGTCAAAAATAGCTACATATGGAATTCGCAAAAATATTATGCAAACGGTAAAAAAAAAATGACGAAGGAACTTTTGCTGCCTGTTCTCACACTGGGACGGACTTTTGACTTTTTACGCTGGACATGAAATAGGGTTGATGCATGTGTAATAGAGAACCACGGTCCATGTGATATCCTTCTTTACCCCCGTCCCTTCTTTCTCTTTCATTATTTTGTTTGTCCAATGTCAAAAGACGACGGCCAGTCCACCTCAGCCGTCCGCGCAGGGTGAGTTTGGATGAGATGGATCTGCAAATAGCCGAGGAGAATTTAACAGCCCCGTGGAGAAGGACAAGAGGAAGAAAAAGGGGACATCGGATATGAAGACAGAGAGTTTATTTGCTATTCTACACAACAAGCGATGCCTGATTTAGGCCATGGAGATGGTGTTGAATTCTAACGCGCCTCATTGGAAATTAGAAATGAGCTTAGTGTCAGTTCCCTGGAGACGTACCTAGCTGCACAAATACCTGGTTTCGCAGCGCCTCTCGAAATCAAGCAGTTCAACGCGGGCCAATCCAACCCGACTTATCTCCTCACCGACGGGAGGTACGTTTAATATTCCAAATATCCGGATCGTCGTATTTATGGGAAGAATAGGAAGAAGCGCTACGTTCTGCGCAAGAAGCCGCCGGGAACGCTGCTGTCGCGCACCGCCCACGCCGTTGAGCGAGAGTATCGCATCATCAAGGCCCTGGGCGATCACACCGACGTGCCTGTCCCCAAAGTGTATGCTCTTTGTGAAGATAATGCTGTCATTGGCACTCCATTTTATGCAAGTGATAATCGCAAACGCAAATGAGAAAGCATATTCAGAATTTTAACGCGTATTTAGGTTATGGAGTTCCTGGAGGGCCGCATCTTTACAGACATTCGGTTCTTGTCACTTGAGCCGGAAGATCGTAAAAAATGGTAATACAAGAGATCGGTTCATTGTTTCTCCTTCCTCAAACTATCGACATAGCTGGTACTCTGCCCTCGAAACACTCGCCAAATTCCACACGGTTGATTTTAAAGCGGTGGGTCTGGGCGACTATGGCCGCCACCACGGCTTCTATGACCGCCAAATCAAGTCCCTCTCGAGAGTCTCGGGCGCTCAAGCGGCTGTCACGGACAAGAAGGGCAAGGCCGTGGGTGAGCTTCCGCGTCTCCAGGAGCTCCTCGCCTGGTTCGGGCGCAATCAAGTCAAGGATGAAGCGACGCTCGTCCATGGTGATTACAAGGCAAGTATTAGATATTACCTCATCGGCAATTCTACATTTTTATGCGATAAGCTCACATGGGATGACTACGGCGTGTGACCTGTTTTAGATTGACAATTTGGTAAGGTGGCATCCAGAGAAAGGGTAGGCATTTTTATATTAACGCTTCGCATTCGGTGTAGATTTATCATCCCACCGAGCCTCGCGTGATTGGTATTCTCGACTGGGAACTGTCCACGATCGGACACCCGTTGTCCGATCTGGCCAATCTGCTGAATCCGTTTTACTTTCCTGGTATCCCGGGTGTTTTGGTCGGGTTCAAGGGTGCCACCGAGCCTTTGCCTATTCCGGGTCTCGAAGAGCTCATGCAAGTCTACTGTGCCAAGGCCCATCGTCCGTACCCGATCGAGAACTGGTTATTCGTGATTTGCTTTTCCTTTTTCAGGGTAAGTCCGGACATAGCAAAGAAGATGGGAAGGCTAATACGCAATGGAAAAAAAAAGTTGGCTGTCATTCTGCAGGGTATCGCGGCCCGCCTGGCATCGGGACAGGCCACATCCAAAGTCGCCCAATTCTACGCATCTCAGTTTGAGCCCGTGGCTCTTCAGGCACTCGAGATTGTGGATGGAGGCGATGTGGCTAACAGCAAGCTTTAATTTTTAGTAGAAAGCTAAAGATAATTACTATGTACAGTCTCGTTTAGTGCTCTTTTTTTTTTTACAAGCCCTTGAGAGCCATTGCGCTAGCAACGAGTGGCATCAGGTGGTCGGTATCGGTATTGTTAAGTTGATAATACTATCAAGACATGATATCAGTATATTATAGCCAGCGTAAGGGGAGGTGTTATTACTTTTTTGATTTGTTTAATGTCTTTCAGTTGGTCAAGTTCGGCAAGCGGAACAAGATCGCCTTGGACCGTGTCGCGCATATATTTCTCGACCTGTCATTATAAACAACTATCGTCAGGAATGAAAATGACAAGGTCTTTAACATTACCTCGGCAGGCTCGCCTCCGAGTACAACGACCATCAAATTTTTGGTTTCGTCGTTTATGCCGAACCGCCGCAGTGCCTGGGCAATCTATGGAAAATGTGAGTTTAAAGGTAGAAGGGAATAGAAATAGGTAAAATGGACGTACGTTATTGGCGGGCGAGAGACCAAAGACAACCTCAGAATAGACGTTGTGCGTTTTGAGCTGTTGGTTCGTCTCGTCAGCAACCGCGCGATTGACAGCGAGAAGGACGTGGAGAGGTTCGAGGATAAGCGATGCTTCAAGAAGAGCACAGGTCAGCGAAGCATCTTGTGCAATGAGTCGCTTTCTTAGTTCGGCTGCATTTTCCACATTTCGGAATAAAGCAAGGTGTGCGGTGCGTTGCGGGTATAACTCCAGCGTATGACTCTGCATAACGAATATAAAAAGGGAAGAGGATTCGATCTTTAGGGGGTAGGAAAAGTGGCTTTTACTCTCTCGCCCGCCCAATGGACGCGCGCGGCGGATATTTTATTTCATTGAAGGCCCCTGAATGCACAGCCAATCTTTTATGAGATCCTGTCCTGTGCTAAAAAACGCCTATTCTTCTTCTTGCACCTGTGACAAGCGTCAGTCCGACGATAATTTACTCTATGAGTCAAGTAACCCTATACCAAGAGTCGCACCGCGTACGACTTGGTCTGCGGTTCTTTATTGGAAGCGAATATCCGGAAATTGGTTGGTGTGTACCACGCGATCAGGCACTGGTTCGCGTGGAAATATTCCCCATATCTCAGCCTATATTTTAGCTCCATTATGTTGGACGAAGATGTCTTCTTGAGGTGCAAACAGGTTAAACAGGTTAGTTTACCGTTCTATGACGTCAAGCCCAGAGCGATAGACTGCTTGGATTGTGTGACCCATCCTTCGTTGTTGTCGCCGACAACCCCCAAGGGGAGCAACCCTAACTTGGGCTTGGCGCACACGCATCCGTTCATCCACCCCCACCCCCGCTCCCTCGGAAAGCAACCCCTCTTCTTCAATGAACATAGATATCGATCCAATGCGTTTCCTATCATTGATGCCATCGATTCGTGTCTCTTGCTCATGACGATGTACCCATGTATGTAGATGCTATGACGTCCAAAGCCCCTTCCCTTCTTTCCTTTCCTTATATCGTCATCCCTGATGTAGGGGGTGTTTGTTTTGCGCGGGCTTCTTGACAACAAGGAAATTCCACAAAATAATAAACATAAAACGACGCGATTTGAGTATGAGGGGCTGTTTCAATGCATATGCGGTATATTGTATTGGAGTTTTTGTACATAGAATGTATACAGGATCAATGTAGTAGCAGTGTGTATATATCGAGGAAATAAAAAAGGGAATTACATAGGTTGTGTCTGTACTTTTGAGCATAAAAAAGAATCTTCTGTCGCCATTAAGAAGGAAAAAGGGAGTTTAAAAGGGAGTTTGAGAGAGAGAGGAAATAAAAGAGCCGGCCTGCCATGTTGTTGTAGACATAGGCGTAAGGAAATCTGTGTGCGTGCGCTGTTGTTGTTGGGAGGAGGAGGTAAAGGTGGTGGTGGTGTTGGGTGGGTGGGTGGGTGGGTTGAGCGTAGATGTCCGAGTTCGAGAGAGATTGCCTTCTCTCGCCAAAGAGGTTGTTCGCAGATGTCGCGCCAATCCGTGGAAACCGTCCGCGGATACTGATTCAATAGAGAGCAGAGTAAGATAGAGAGAGTTCAAAAGAGCATTGCTTGAGAAGCTGCTTCTTCATCTTGTTCAAGTAGAGGCTGCATTCGGCTTCTTGGGGCACATCCTGTAAAAAAAAAGGTAAAGCAAGTCAGTTTTTCTGGTTTAAGTTTCGAGTGGTGTGTGCAATCAATACGTACATAGAGTAGTGGCCTTTTTGACCGCAATGGATGCATCTTCCGTCAGACATGATTAGGAATTAAGCGTTGGTGCAAGAGACGTAGTTGAAAAAAAAAGGCGTAGAGAGAAAAAAAAGACTTATTGTGTACGGAAGACGGAAAGGCAAAGGTGCAGGGTTTATATATACACGGCCCAAGGCCAGAGAAAAAGGGGGGTGTCTTTATTTGGGGGGGTTGGTGTACAGCTTGGAATCTCAACTTGCCCGATTAGGAATCCATAATAAACAGCAGAGCAATTTTTTGGTATCGCCGATCTTTGTTTGCCTGGACAGCACGTGGCGAAGTTGTCACACCGCTTCATTACGGGCGGGCTTTTTTTTATGTGATGTGCTACATGACGCGTACGAATCCCTGCTCGCCACACAAATGGTCGGCTACGCAATATGGGTAATTAAGCAAAATAAACAGCAGCAATTGAGACTTGTTTACTATATTCCATATTATAATCACTCACTTTTTCTTTTCGCGCTCCATTAGATCGCGCGCGGCTTTCCATTTGCCCTAATATTGGGCAGCCCGCCCTTTTCTTTCTTTCCGCCGCTTAAATTCCCGATCCTCTCTTGCCCCCTTTCCCACTTATCCACACCACCGTTCCTTGGTGAATAAGGAATATATTTTAAAATAAAAAAAGGGGTCCCAGGTACACAATCGTATTACCGCAACTTCACATAACGACAGTGTCAGCAACATTCAAAGCCTCAAAACTCAAATGCTATATTTATCGCCACAAAGGAAGAAGGATGAAAGCCACCACCAGCCCGCACACAACATAACCTTGTTTCCAAACCTTTTCTTCGTGTCTCATTATGTCTGCTTGGGCTTGCAAAGAAATCGGCGCACCAAAAGGAAAATACACGTGGCATACCATTGTTTCTCTTGCCATGATATCATACCTTCCATTCGTTCACTGTTTACTGCTGTAACTTGGCCCGCTTTGTCGTGGCCCGACTCTGACTTTTTGAGATTTCGGCGAATCGCAGCGCTTCGATCATATAACCCTCCTTTTGGCAGTCTCCGCAAGAAAGAAAAAAAGAAAATTCCCTCTAAATAGCTCTAATACATTTATGCTTGCAGATTGCCCGCGCTTTTTTTCTGCTGCAGTGCTAGGTTACTGCCACATGCTGCCACACATTATTACCATAATACCAATTTCTTCATCTTGCCCAGCAAACAGCCGGAGTCTTTAAAGTAAGGTGGGTGGACACATGGTTTGGCTTCCGCGGAAGGCAGTTGTCTGACAGAAGAATTCACTGTTTTAACAATGATCACAGTACAACGCCAAAAAAAAATAGAAGAGGGTTTTCTTTGTATATGTTCCACTCCTGTATCTGTTCTCAGAAGCCCGAATTTATGTATGTTTCTATGTGCGCGTTGATATGCGCGTTCGCCTGTATAGGGTACTCAAGAGCCACCCGGCTACGGTATATGAATATACAGATGTCTAGGTTCATGATGACGGTAACCGAAAAAAATGACGCTGCGCTTCCTTCACCATCACGACACTCACGACACCTCGGACGGTCCTATTCGGTATTTCTGACGTCTTGCGCCTTTTTTTTTTTCTCTTGAGTTACCGAACTTTTTTTTTTTCTTGGTACGACCGCTCGCGTGCGCTGAATAGAAATGGGGAGTTTTGCTGCGGTTCGTGCGATCGTGCACAATTCTTTGTCTATTTTTGTATAACCGCCTGCTTTCGAGAAGGCCCTCGACGGAAAAAGAATGGTCGAGGTGGATATGGCTCAGGAGTAGTAGGCTCGGAACGGAAACAACGAGGAGCGCCGGATGATGCTATCTTTATTAATGTTTATTTATGATTGAGTATCGGGTTGAAATCGCACTCCTTTATCGAAACCACGCGAGGCAGAACATGAAGGTTGAATTGCGGCCTTTTGTCCGGATATACTTGGTTTGTTATTCTCGGCTACAACCTCCGCTGTTTTTTTCTTTTACGCGCAAAGGAGAACACGTTGCCTGCGCACATGGATTGCAAAGAACAAACAAGCCGTCTAATTGCGCTTATACAGCCCGAATGGGTACCCTCAGCAAAAGGGTGTGTGAAAGTATGCCACGGATTCGGGTAAACCCAATCAACGCCGGATCAGCTGCTGGCTTGCAGTCATGGTGAGCCCTGGAGGGGCCACGCGACATTTTCAAAAAAAGGCGCGCGCGCGTCGTACAGGGTCTTATCAAGCAAGAAGAAAGCAAATAGCTCTCTTCAAGTCGCATCAATGATCGGAACCGACAGGAAGGGCGCGAAGGATGGATCCGGAAAGAAGGGGTGAGCTTTGAACGTTTGACCAGATAGAGAAGATCCGGCCGGTTTGACCCAAAAAGGGGGGCCAATGCAGGGTGCTGTCATACCCTCCACAAAGAACACACCCAAACCATGGGTCGAATCGTTACCCCCTCTCAGGGAGACACCGTTGGATCTGGATAAGACAGGGTCTTACGGTAATTATAAAGAAAAACGTCATTGGCCTGCATCCTACCTATGTCCGCTTTTCAATCAAATAAAAAGATCATATACAATGCACCAATCGCGTGTGGCGCTCGTGATTGGGCCTCCAAAATGTTTTGGCGCTCCACATCGTCGGAATTCCGGCCTTTGAAGCACGTTTCGGCTGGCTTGGTGATCGGAAAGCAATTTCGAATTTCATTGCCCTCGGTTTGGGTTCCTTGGCAACTCATCAATTTTCTGGCCCTTTTTCCACCACCGCTCGGTTAAATATAAAGCCTTCAAGGGGTACCGGTTCGATGCACATTGAACTGCAGCTTCGTGCAGTTCATGGAAATCAACGAAAAAGAGAGAATGGGATAGAAGAATGGATCATGTTGATGGTGCTTTACAGGCGTTCCTGCTACATAAGTCTTCTGCGGCAGTCTAGCAGCGTCAGCCCTCGAGTCGCACAGCCAGACGAGACTTATGTCTTCCCATTGGCTTCCACTGAATAGTAACAGTTTGAATGATATGGTAGCCCGTGCTCCTACTGCACACAGCTGGCAGTCGTCCAATGCGATGTGAATCATCTGAGCGTACGGCATCTGTGCTTTGGAATGATAGCTGGGAGAAGAGAGAGAGAAAATGAATATTTCCCGTCTCTGTCTCCTTTTCAGCTCTCAGGGGAGCCTTTACTCACAGACCACGTATATAGACAATCTGTCCACGGGTCCTTGGAGAGAGCTTACCCTACTGTAATACGCAATGTATTGGTATCCATGTCGAAACACGGACGAGTGATGTGGCAAAGGCAGGCGTGCTTGTGGTTTTACAAAAAGAAAAGAATGTGAACCTATAATACGGAGGCCCATGGCTCGTGTTACGTGTCACGTGTTGGAGCCAAGAGTCCGTAGTATAGTATGAAACAAGGTGGACGAAGACGGTACCTATTTGCTCTGCGTCGTGGTGCGTCGATCCAGCTTGGAGGAACACTGCCATACCAACAGAAACGCCAAGCGGCTCGCGCCTTCCTTTCCGTCGTATAAAAAGTCTCAAGAGAGTCATGGGCGCACAAGAATGCGAATATGGGATCGATCCATCCCAATTGTTTATGCAGAGCAGTCCAATTTGAAAAGCGGAGACCCGACTCGTGATCATTACAAGCGTGTTTTGCGAAATGAGAATATATAAAACCGACGGACTCGCCATGTCACACTATATCCAAGACTAAAAAGCTGGAGGAAGCAGATGCCTCGTGTGATATGCATGGATGATCGTCTCGCTCACTTTTCTGAACGTGGAAAGGCCGTGTCCGCCGTGAATTGTCGATCCAAAGTAAAAGAGAAATGCAGCGATCATCACTTATTTTACTTTCGGACTTTTGCGTTTCCGGGCGACGGATCGCCGAAGGAGGAGAAAGGGACGGGACGACGGCTATGTGAGTGTAGAAAAAAGACATTGCTTTATCGTAGAAAGAAAACATATGTCTTTTGTTGTCAAAAGGTGAAAAAAGAAAGACTGACATTGACATTTTATTGTCTTTGGCTTTTACAAGCGTGTGTCACGGGGGCACGGTAAAAGGACATATGTTCCTACAACGTTTATGAATTAAGAATATGCTACATCAAGCAAGCTTTGAGGACTTCATAACCCCGCATTACACGACTGTCTGCTGCAGTTCCCTTTCTTGCGCACACACACACACACTCTATCTTTTTTTTATTTGATTTTACAAAGGCAGCAGTCTCGTTATCTCGCCTCCCCCCCCTCCCTTCTCTTCCTTCTCTCTCTTGACTGTATTCGCTTTTCCCCTTCCCCTTCGTGCGCCCTCCTCTTATACTTTACGTCTTCTTTCTACTACTCACGAGTGTTGTGCCTGTCTGTTATAGTGTCAAGATTCCAATGTACTCTGAACGCCCATTGCCACCTCCGCCATTGCCCTCTTCGCCACCGACCCGCTACACCCTTCCGCCGATCGGATCGCCTCACATGTTCAAGCGTACCTTGCCCCCGCTCTCCTTTCCAAACCATACCCCACCTCTACCGCCCGCGCCGCCGCCGCAGCAGCACCAGCAGCACCAGCCCACTACTGCTCCAGTGAATCCTGTCCATAACAATAGCAATAGCAGCGGCCATGCTTCTTCCGGCCTGCCTTTCAGGCACAGCAACCATCCTACCACGCCTATACGCGAGCTGGATGCGTTCAACCTACCTCGCCCGCCTACTATGTCCATCGCTCATACCTACTCGTCCCATCCTCCTCCTCCTCTTCTTTCCTCTATGAATGCGAATGCGTCATCGCCTACGCCTACGCCAACACCTGCGCCTAGTACGGCGATGCAATCCATTCAACCACAGCAACAGAGACAACAGTTATCCAAACCAGTGCCTTCTTCGTCGTCTGTCTTTACACCGTCAAGTAAGAAACCAGTGAGTGGTGTATTGTCCACGCCAGTGCCCACGCTCGCAGCGGATCGTCATCAGCCCAAAAAAGAAATGTACTACCGCTACGACCCAGACGAGCCATCACCATTGATTTGGCAAACAGGTAAAGAAAAAAATAAAGGGCGTGATGATTGCCTTTTTTAGGGGGGTTACTAAAGATGATTTTTTATAAAGATACCGACCACAAGGAACAGCAGCATGCTCTCGTCAACGACGGCTTACGTTCCATTGAGGCTGAATTCGACGAGCACTGCGATGCGTAAGTCTATATAAAAGAATTCTCTATTTTGTGTATGGATGGGGGGTCTGATCGCTTTTTCTATTTTTTAATTATTGCACGCAGCATTTACCAGGAAAAGCTTAAAAAGCTGCAAGGCGAGTTGTCGGAGATCCAGCACGGTAAGATATAATAACAAACCGACTAAAACACACACACCATACAGCGGCTGACGATTCCAAAGGAGACCACCATCTCGTATTCGAGGACACCCTGTCCGACCTCGAACGAGAGCGTGAGGCAGATATCTACAAGGCCTCGCTGGAACACCAATACAAGGTGCAGCAGGCCCAGGCATGGTACGACGACGAGTTGCAACGCGCAGACGAAGAGCGGGATGCAGCCAAGGCCGTGCTCGAGAAAGCCGTCCTGGCCAAGATAGAAGAGAAACGCAAGCTCGTGCGGGAGAACAAGGACACGGACCTGACATTGTCGGCCGAGGCCATCTTGACGTCGGCGCGGGGTCGGCGCCAGGTGCGCACGACCCGCGCCGCGGCGGAGCTCGATGGTCTTTTCCCGAAACCATCCAAGCCCAAGCGGCGCGCGCAACCATCGTCCCGCGACATGATGACCCCCATGCATGCCCTGCACGCGAAAAACGATGCCGAGCTCGAAGCGGATTTGATGCAGATTCGCCAGGTACAAAAGAAAGCAGTGCCTAAAGGGTGTCTGAGAATGGGCTATTGATCCGATTTGGTTGTTTATGTGCAGGCTGTCAGTCGATCCTCGCCCTCTGCGGTGGGCACGCGACGGAAACAGGTCGACAACGCGACCCAGCCATCCAAACGCCAGCGCTACACGCCCGTATTATAGCAATACCCAGCCTCCTTCCCTCGTCTCTTTCCTTTACATCTTTCGTTTTCTTTATCACACACACAACACAGACACCCTTACATCAACAACGACCAATGACCTCTCTTATGGCGTCCTGTATAAAGTTTCTTCTCCCTTTCTTTCGCTTACTGTCTCTTTTCTATATTCACACACACACACACACACACACATTCTACTTTATGACTCCTCTTTTAATTCCGTATCGTTCGTATTTTTTATACAAAACAAGCAAACCCAGAAAATTATTAGTAACGCTGCATTGCGATCTGCAATATATACATATGTATATGTGGCCACGGATAGGCTGCAGACAGCCCCTGGATGCAAGGGATAAATACCAAAGGCAAAAAGCAACCATGTAAGGCTTGTCTCCTTTGTTAGCATTTACGCACAAAAAAGAGTGGGATAGTAACACAAAATATTTAAGGGACGCGTCTGTTGTTTCCAGGTGATTGACGTCTCCAGCGTACAAAGGCAACTCAAAACACACACGTCAAATTTGTACGCATTAGAACGCTGTCAAATTCGACAATGAATGGCATACGCAACGTTGCCGAATCCCGATAATGTATGCTATGCCACATTGATAAATTTATCATATCCTGTGCTTCTTTCAGTAGCGGATGTAAGGTCAGGTACACATACAAAGAAATAAGGAAGACGTACAGAATTTTGATCAGAAGAATGACAGCAGTTGGCTTATGATCTGCTTGATATCAAGTCATACAAGAAAATGCACCGTTCAAAAACGCTTCTTATAAGCCGGGATATTATGAGGGTTAGGGCGGCATGTCAAACCAAGCCCATCGAGAGAGGCAGGTGTAACGCTCATCTGTTTCATTTTTTTCCCCTTCACCTGTCTACATTTTTTTCTATATACCATATACCATGGCAGAGCTGGACAAGGACGTGGTGAAATACTGCAAGCAAATATACAACCACCTTGGTTTACGCGACCGTATCCATATCCTGAGCCAGCCGAACAAGTCATGGCCTCCGGAAGTCCAACGCATGCAGACCCTCTGTCTCACCGATCGTACGCGCCTCAACAAGACGGTACGCGGCTTTTTGGAGTGGAAGCCACCCTCAGGCAAAAAGAAAACTCTTGACAATGCGACAGAGTACCTTACCACCGCACTGAGTGCCTGTAAAGGTAAGAAAAGACAAGGAACAATACACTGGAAGCGCCTCATGCTGGAATGTCGTGCACTATATTATCATTAGCAACGGACGCCATGACGAGCACCGTGACGGTCGATACTGTGCCACTTGCGTCCAAAAAGCGACCTGCCAACGACATGGACGGCCCTACCACGAAACGCGTGCGATCCGATAGCACAAGCTCCACCTTCAGCACCAGTACAACCACCACCAACACTACCACTACCACTGCCACTACCACCACACCCGTCCGCCACTCGACCAGCCCATCCCCACTCACGCCACCCCTCTCGCCCTTTGACAGCACAGACGAATCGCATCACGTCCTCTGCACCCAGCCCCGCCATTTCTCCAAGCTGGAGTCCATTTCCTGGACGGCCCAGTTCGAGCTCGCACGCTTCATCCAGACCTGCCGCGTCCACTGGCAGGACCTGTCCTTTGACATCCTCCAACGATTCCACGCCTGCGCCAACCAGGAGCCGCACATGCTGCACACAACCTTTATGCAATGGTACAGCACCCATAATAAGCAGACGACCCTCGGCGTCCTGGAACGCTGCTCGGACCAGGTCTGGCAGCACATTGAGAAGCCGCCTGCGACGGTGCCGAACCGTGCGATCCACTACTCGGGCATCATGGCCCTACCGCTCGGCAAGACGCCCAACATCCAGCTGCGACCTGCTAAGGTCGGCTCCTCGAACCGTTTTTTCCGCAAGTTTGGCGACAGCCGCTTCCTGGAGCTCAAGGTCACCAAGTCGTCCCACCCGGGCATGATCCGCCAAAACAAGGACTTTTTTCTCAAGCCGTTCCTGCTCATGGGCCGCATCTTCAAATTCTTGTTTGTCAAGGACAGCACCGTGATCATGTTTGCCACGGAAGGCGCCGGCCTCGAGCCCATCAGCATCCGAACCGTCATCGACTGGCATATCCCCATCCTCGAAAACTGGTCCATGACGGTGTGCAAGTTCGCAAGCCGCATGTCGCTCGGCTACAGTAACAGCATCGCGACCTTGACGTTCCAGCCGCACGAGATCCAGTACGTGGACGATATCTACTCGGGCGCGCAGGGCGGCGAGGAGACGTGCATGACGGACGGGTGCGGCCTGATCAGCATCTCGGCGATGCGCAAGATCATGGGCGCGCAGCACGAGAATGAGCTGCCGTGCGCAGTGCAGGGCCGCATCGGCGGCGCCAAAGGTATCTGGCTCGTGGCGCCCGATCTCGATCTGAACGCGGGCGACTTCATCCAAATTCGCAAGTCGCAGCACAAGTTCAAGACGGGCCTGCCCCAACTCGACATGAGCACCGACCCTCTCCATTATACCTTTGATCTCGTCAAGAACGCGATCTGCATCTACCCGTCCAACCTGAACACCCAGTTTATCCAGTGCATGGCCTCGGGCGGGGTCCCCACCTCCGTGTTCCTCGAGGTTCTCGACGAGTACCTCCAACGCCTGGCCATGGTCGTCACCGAGAACCGCAACATCTTGGTCCTGCGCGACTGGGTCGCGCGCACCGGGTCCATCATGCGCGCGCGTTGGGAGATGGAAGACACGGAGAAGGACGTTTGGCGCGAGCAGGCAGTCGACGACGAGTATGTCGAGTGCCTGTCCACCGAGGAGGATGCAGGGCCGTCGCCACGCCAGGGCTCGGATTACTGGAAAGTGAACCAATACTCGGGCCAGCCGGTGGGACTGCACGAGTCCACCGTCCGCCTCATGGACGCCGGCTTTGATCTGTCGAATCCGTTCTTGGCGCAAAAGATCACCAACGTGTTTCGCGACGTGATGCGCAGCGTCGTGACAAAGTACAAGATCGAGGTGGCCGAGTCGTGCACGGTGACGTGCGTGCCGGACCCGACCGGCACGTTGGCGGAGGGCGAGGTGTTTCTCCAGCTCTCGAAGCGCAGGACGGACGAGCAGACGGGGCTGCGCGCCGGCCTGATCGTGGGCGATCTGCTCGTCACCCGCAACCCGTGCGGTCTCAAGTCGGACGTGCAGAAAGTCAAGGCGGTCGACTGCGCCCCGCTGCGGCCCTACTCGGACCTGCTCATCTGTTCTGTCAAGGGCGCGCGCTCGCTGGCGAGCATGCTCGGCGGTGGTGACTATGATGGTGATATTGTGAGTACAGTGGGCGTGTTTTGATTGTTCTTTTGCATTCTAATCATCGAAATGGGGGGGGGGCAATAGGTGTTTTGCTGCTGGGATCAGCGACTCGTACAGCCCTTCCAGGGATCGCCCGTGCCGCCGACGCCGAAAAAGGCTGACGATGCATTTGAAGAGAGCAAGACCCGCGTACGCGATGAGCTGGGCCGGATGCGCGACCAGCAGGCGATGGAAGCCGCCCTCCAGCGCAGCTTCATTTCCGTCCTGCTGCCGGACTCGACGCTGGGTGTATACGAAAACTGGCGTACGGTGCTGTCCGAGCACACATCGCTCGATCACCCGGACGTGGTGTACCTCTCGCACATGTGTGCCAAGCTCGTGGACGCCCCCAAGCAAGGCCTGGCCCTCAAGGAGACGGCGCTGCGGCGCGATCGGGCCGCGTTTGGCAAGCTTGCGCAGCCGGCGTGGTTCCTCGACAAGAAGAACCGGCAGCGAACCAAAGATGCGAGCGCGTACCGCGAAGTCAACCAAGGCGTGATCCCCGACCTCCCCGAAAAGTGCACAACGGCGATGGACCACCTATATCACTCACTGCTCAAGCAGACGGAAAAATTCACGCGTTACACGCGCTGCATGTTTGACGACGAGGACGTCAAGTTCAAGGACGACCACCTCGCCGCGCCGTACGAAACCATGCTCGCACACGCCCAGCAGCACGACGCGCTCCTGCTCAAGGACCTCCAAACGATTGCCCACGAGATTGACGTTCAGCTGCAAGCGCATTCCAGAAACATTAGCGAACTTATGCAAGTCAAGCAGAGCAAGATGGAGTCGCGGTTTAACCCGGTGCGCGAGACGGAGCCCTTCCTCTTGGACTATACCCAGTTCCGGAACGCGTTTGAAGTGGAAGAAAACGCGGCGCGCGAGTACCAGGCCATCCCCAGCACCGCCTTGCAATCCAGTGTATTTTTAGCCGACCGGGCAGGCAACCAAGGTAAAATGCTGGAAACCATCAAGGCAAGCTATGCGTACCGGCAGACGATCCACAACGAAAAATACTCAAAGTACTGCTACGTGGTGGCGTTTGACGCGTTGCGGCGGCTCAAGGCGGACGCGCGTGCCAAGGAAGCCAAGATCAATTTGGCGCACACGACGGTGCCGTACATGTACACGGCCATGAATGTTGACAAGTCATGGGTGAGGAAGATCAAGGAGTCGAAACGGCCGACTGACTATGGCACGGAGCAGGTGCGGATTGACACCGAACCCGCCAAACGGTGAGCCGCGCACACCCACCCACAGATATACACACACAAAGAATACCCGTTCCCCAGATCTCCACATTCCTCCCAAACCCCCCTTTTTTCTGCTCTCGTCTTTTACGTTTCCTTCTCCTCCCCCCACCCCCAAAAGCACTGTTCTTTTTACCGCAGCACCGCTCCATTACGGTCGTGGATTGAAAAAAATTTTCCCTTTCCGATGAGGGACTGTCTTTTTTCAAAAAACTATATAAAGGCGTCCTTGCCTTGCAAACATTTTTTCTTTATTCTTGTGCTAGGGCATAACCACGCAAGTGAGGTTTATACTGATGCTGGTTAATTGCTGGTTGAAAACTACAACCAATACCCCGTCTGCTGTGCTTCTTCGGGAGCACAGCGGCAATTTTTGGCGGCCCACTAGGGCCTACTACTAGAAAAAAAGAAAATGACAAAAAGGAAAATAGCAGCGTCTCAAAGAGGGAAGAGTTTTTGAACTCGTCTGAGGACTGCTGTCCTTGGAAGGAAGATATTTTTGATCGTAGAGTAGGGATTAGCCAGAAGACCTTTGTACAATTAGAGTGTACGCAGTGAGAAAGACACAGTGGTCTCTGCTGAAAGGGGAAACCTTTGACTGTCGATTGAACAGTAGCATTGAACGCACGCACATTATAAGTTGCTTGACTGCGCAATCACGACCTCAATGCGTACTCTCTTTGAATAGAGTAGTTTAGTCTCACTGCTTCCAAAAAAACGGATTGGCCTCCTGTTGGCTCGCTTCGTTTTTCTTTGCAATTGTTGCGCTTCATTGCTGGTTCACCCTCGTACGTCACATTGACAGACAGGACAGGTGCTCTGCTCAGAGCAATGCTCAGAGTCAGACAAGAGCAGCAGCTGTGCGTCTTGCAGTGTCTGTGCCTATCTACACGGCTCTTCTTTTTTATATCTTGCAAGTAGACGTGAATCGGCTATTCTTTTCATCGTATACCCTTCTAGAGCCCACTTGGTTGACGTTAATATAATCACAGGCACAGGGCGACCATTACAGGCGCCAGGTTATACACCTCTCTCTCTCTGCTTAACAGCACGCAGTCGGCTGCGGCGGACTTGCTGCTGTGCATAGCCTCACTCAGCCCAAAAAGAGAGAGACACACACTCTGTTTCAAGCACTGCGTTATGTATCTCTTTTTGACACATCTCGTCACCCACTCATTTTTGATTTTTTACAGTTCAATCGTTCCGCTGAATGAAGGGGTGGTATGCAAAACAACATAGAAAAAAGTTTATTATAGATAGTCGATTATTTCTTGGATTTGCCTTTTTTGTTTTTGGATGCCTCTTCCTCACGCAAAAGATCCATCTCGGCTTTTTTGGCTTCCTTTGCTCGTCGCTGGGACTCGCGTGCCTCTTCCTCTTCCTCGCGCTTCAGACGCTGGATCCGCTGTTTTTCCTCGTGCTCCTTGAGTTCCTTCATTTCCGTCGCAAGCTTCTTTTGCTTCTCGTGCTCGAGCATCTGGGCTGCTGAGGAAAAGATGGTCTGGCCCCAGCCCGGTTTATACGTGTTGGCTTCCTGGACAATGTCTTGGAGCTCCATCATGGTCTCCTGCTCGGCAACTGTGAAATCCTGCCAGAGGTCATCGCCAATGCTGCCCATGCGCATCAGCTGCTGCAGCGCGGGCTTCTCTTGCTGGACGTGCACCAGGCGTCGCACGGCTTCCATCGACCGTCGCAAAAGAGCCGCCCTGAGGTGATGCTCAGGTACGGGCGTCTCGGAATTCAGCAAGGCAATGTATTGTTCCTTCTCCTCATTGTACCCAAACCAGGGCTCCACTGACTTAACACCTTTTAAATTGAAAGGAATGAGGAATCGTTCGAGTGAATCGCAGTATATATAATGTACCTGTCACACGACGGTAGACAAAGGAAAAGGCACTCATCGCCGCTATACAGCCGCCTAGGTACACCGTCGGCAGCAGAAGCGAGGTCATATTTAGTATAGTATACAAAGAAGAGAGGGAAGAAATAAATAAAAAAAAGATATATATCTTTCAGAGTGACACCACCCGCCGAGTCGCGCTCTGATTTTTCTTGTAGTAGCTGACGTGGCACGATCACGCATGGCTGACTATTCTATGCTATTACTGCACCTCGTCAACCACCTGTTTGGATCCTCGATACAGTCCAGTTGGCTGGATGTGCTCTCGTGATGCTTCTAATCGAATAAAGGGGAATGGTGCCAGTGCCACAGCAACAGCTTGAACTTATTCTTTTTCTGCATGATCTTCCGTGTGCATGTCCAATCACTTGTCCCCACGCTGGTCCTCAAAGGAAAAAAATTAGATATTTTGGTTGAACATACCACATGTAAATGAGCGTCCCTCCTTGTCGTAGAATAATAAAGAGGTACATGCAAACTTCTATACGATTTAGAGAAAGCTAGATAGAACTTTGCAGGCAGGTATGATCTGCAAATTACTCTCGCGAACTTTCTGCGAACCGTCAATAGCGAGTAAACAACGGATTGCTTCTGCAGCGACTCTGTAGTCCTTACGACTTATCAGCATAAAAAAAGAAGGACATCCGTATATGAAGCCTGTATAAGAGCGATTATAGTCCGTTAAGCATGGTTATTACGTTGTTTGCAGTACGTGCATACATACGTATCGTACTGATTTCGTTATCAATTCGGGAATCATTACGTTGAGAGGAGCTCAATAAACCTTTTGTATGCCTTCCAACAAAGTACATGTGTGCTGTACACCACACTACAGCAATCCTTTGCACCTAGTGAGCTTCGCATGGAGTTGCATATCTATGGCTTCATGAATTTCAAATAGTCTCTTATAAGTAGATCGAACCGTCGTTCCTGGTGGCATATATAATGGTTAACTTTAAGAAAGAGCACGTACAGTCTGGAACTAAGAATTTGACACCGGTAATTATATTGGCTGCTGCTTCTACTGCTTCAAAGTGAACTATTTGCTGTTCTCGCTTCTGGTCTCATCATGGGGGGCCGCGGTCAAGACAAGCCAAACATATTAATATTGATGTTGCAGTCGTAAAAACTGGTTAACCATTCACGACGTAACGGAAGAGATCGTGAAAAAAAAGTCAGTAGACATTAGCTGTATGTATCAAGAGAATGATAAAAGCCTGAGCTGCGTAAAATTGAAGCAGCAGTTTCGATTATTTGATAGTTGTGCGGGGCAGGCCAAAAATCGACTTTAATCATAGCAGGACAGTACTTTTTACCCTCTTTTTTAAAACTTCACTTTACACCATGTTGGTCGTACCTGACGAGAACAACTTTATTCAACAATACCTCGACACCCTGTCGTCGCGCTCGGTACGCTATGGCAGTGACTATACCTCCCGTCCTGAACCATCCCCCCTTCGCATCAAGGTAATTTTACTTTATACAGACCCTATCGAATCTCACACTTTTAATGTAGCGTCAACCTCCATCAAAGAACGCACCATCCGCTTCTGCAGACGCCTCCGATGGTAAGACATTGAGCACAGTACAGTACGTATGTTTACTGACACCATCGTGTAGGTTCCACGCGACAAAGCATCTCGGTGACGGTCAAGATCCTCAAGCCTGCGTCCCAGTTCAACGTGGGCGACCTTGACCCGAGTGACACCGTGTCTGACCTCAAGGCGCGCATCTACGCACACAACAAGACGCCTGTCGACCGCCAGCGCCTGCTTCTCAAGGGCAAGGCGCTCGCCGACACAAAGTCACTCTGCGACTATGCCATTGGCAACGGGGCCGTTGTCCACTTGATGATCACCAAAGCACCTGCGGCTGCTCCTGCTAGTCAGTCGAACACTTTGTCAGCCGAAGCAGAGCAAAAGCTGAAGGATCCTGCGTTCTGGACAGCAGTCGAACGCGTCGTGCAAGAACAACTGCAAAACGAAAATGACACTCGATTGGTCTTGGACAAATGGAAGAAATATTAAGAAATAGAGGATTGTATTGTGTATAATAAAGAAAAAGAATAAGGAAATCAGGAGGACATAATAGGGCTAAAGGAACAAAAGCAAGATCGAGATCATCGGAAAAAAAGAAGGGGGAAAGGCGGGGAAGAGGAGAGAAAACAGAGAGACAGAGAGACAGGCACAGTGAGGAAGAAAGAGTTACTATACTTTTTGGAAAGGTCGGTGGCGTGTATGTGAGTATGTGAATAGCGCCAAGTGCGTCAATAGATGGTGTGCTGGGGGAAAAGGGGGTGCGCGCGTGTGGATATGTCTGTGATCTTCTTCACTTGTCGTGTGGTATGAAGAAAGGGACAAGCGGAAAAGGAGACAGGGTCTTTTTTACTCGCCTAGGAGCCACTCCACTAGCGTATGCTCTTGCTCCCGCTCGTCCTCCTCCCAGTCTTCATCGGGAACAAACCACTCCTCGTCACCCTCAATGACGCCGCGCTCGCTCGCGGAGCTACGAATACTAAACTGAGACGGCCGCCGTCCTTCACCTCGCTTACTGCTCTGTTTGCCTTCAGAGGTCACGACGACGTGCGGGACAAGATCGATCGGGTCGGTCTGGACGCCGACCTCGACCGGGGTCACTTGGCGTGCAGGTCGAAACACGGACGCACGCTGCTCGATCGTGGTGGCATCCTGCCGCAACAGATGCAGCATGCGCTCCCTCCGCGACGAGGAGGCCGCGCTCGCTTCAGGGCTTTGGCTGGGTGCCTGCTCGAATTTGAGGACCTTGTCGCGCACCATCAGGCCCGGATCTTGGGGTGGATTACTGTTTTCTTGCATGGCAAAGCTCTCGTGGAACGACGTGGGCCGGTTGCTCAGGTTCATCGACGCGCGTTTGGCCACCATGCTGGATGGCCGCTCGACGCGGTTCGAGCGCGATCGGCGCGTCGGGCGTGGCTCTCCCTCGTCTTCCTCGTTCAGGGCCGGCAAGGATTCGAGCGAGTGCTTGGGCGACCCGCGCCTGTCGTCGTCGCTCCATCGGATTTTGTGTTCCTGGGAGTGGGGTTGGTCGGATGTATTACGCAGGATCTTGTGCGGGGGCTTGGGTGCAGTGCGCGGGTTCTCAAAGGGTGCAGAGGGTTCCTCCAAACTCGGCCCGCGTGGCTGTTCCATGCTTGTCTTTTCCATGCTCGTTTTTTCCATGCTCGTCTTGTGGGGCGCCGGGGAAAGGGGCGGGGATTTAGGCTGCTGTTGCTGTATCTGCTGTTGCTGTATCTGCTGCTGCTGCTGCTGCTGCTTTGCAGAACGCTGCGAGGTACGCTTGTTGAGCTTCCTTCGAAAGAAACTGGCATTATCACTGTCATCACGAGCATGGTCGCTCATAATTTCGATCGACTTGAGTCGGTTGGGTGTCAGCGAGACGCGGACCGTATTGCCTGACCGGATGAGATCTTCAAAATCGATGGCGGGAGAGTCGGGACTATATACAGAGACGGTGTTGAGCGCCTTTTGGCTGCCATTATGATGATTGTTATTGCTGTTATGGAGGGGCGGGTCGGACTGGGTGCTGTTCTTTGTGTCTTTGCGAAACAGGCGGAAGCCCTTTTTGCTACCGGACGAGTTGGTCGACGCGATCGTGTTGGTGCTTGTGCTGGTGCTGAGGATGGACATGGGCCGCTGCCAGTGGGACGACCGGCCGCTCGGGGGTGGGCTTGCAGGCGTGTCGATATCGTCGACGTCTTCGTAGCTGATGCCGGACTCCATATACGGATCGATCTGATTTGATTCACGCTGCTGTGGGTTGTGTTTCTTGGTCGATGTCACGGGGCTCGGTGCGGGCGATGGCAAGGCTGCAGAAGCGCGTGTGCTCTGAAACGCAGAGGTCCGTTTCTATATATTAATTCACATATGCACACACATATTTAGCTAAACTTTATCCTGGGCCCGTGCTATTCTTTTTTTTTGTTTTTGTTTTGATGAATTATTACCTCGAGACGCTCGCGCATATCCATGCGGTGGAAGAGTGAGCCCACCTGGACATCATCGACCAAGGCGAGATAGACTTCCTTGAGACGAATGTATTCGGTATCCTCGTGCTCGGCAGTCATGGCGATGGCGGTCAGAATATACTCTGCAATGTGCTCAATGACGGTGGTGATATAGACGACGACAATGGGCGAGACGAGCATCTCACGGTCGGGTGTGAGCGACTTGTTGGGTTGCTGGTGGTTCTTCTCCGCAAGGGTGCAGTAATCGACACACTGAGTACGCAGCGATAGGAGTACCTGTGGGAGCGGGAAGTCTTCGTCGGTCATGCTCCTCATACGCTCGTACACATCAAAGTCGATAGCGTTTGTCTCTGTAAACGATTTGACCTGGAGCTCGGCCTCGACGATAGCGTTCTTGCCTAGGCTGCTCGGCAACAGAGCCAAGACGACCGATTTGATACGAGACAGATCGAGCGACAATGACGATGAGAGCAAGACGGACAGGAACTCGTCTAGGAAGTGATTGATGGCCTGGAGGGCATCGGTCGACACACGCAACGGATCGACCTCGGTGATGATGGCATTTGCAGCACGATGGCAGACGTAGCGAGCTTCAGAGTGGGAGGGCCGAGGTGCTGGTACTGGTGCGGGCGGTGGTGGTATTACGGTGGTCGTGGTAGGAGCGGGAGGTGAATAGGTATCGAGAGCAGCGTCGACGGCGGTAGATTCACCCTTCATGAGGACGGCGTTGATATTAAAGACAGTAGAAAGAGAAAGGACGGAAAGGCTCTAGCGCATGCACCGTAAGGGAAAGGGAAGAAAAAAAG
>VAFG01000301.1:166010-190168 GCA_013461545.1 Syncephalastrum contaminatum | reverse complement strand
CAAAAAAAAAAAAAAAAGATCTGTGCTCCTTGTCCCCATATCGGGTCCAAACATTTGTTACTTTTTTATCTCATCCACCGTTTTTGTTTTTTTTTTGATTCTTCGTCTTTCTTTCTTCCTTTTTTCTTCACATACCACCACGAATGCCGCTCGACGTCCCCGTTGTTTCGCTGGCTTTGCCGAATATCCACAAACTCAAAGACATCACAAGCGACGACCTCTCTTGCATGTGGACTGGTACGCAAAACGAATATAGAGAGGCGAACCATGGCTCATCTTTATGTATATTATACTACAGTTTTCACGAAATGCAAGGACAACCTTGAGAACGGGCGACGGTTAGAAAACATGAGCTGGCGGCTATGGTACCGCGAGTCGAACGCGGAGCGGGAAGGAAAAACCGCACCCACCGTGCGCACACCCATCCCCATTCCTGCCTTATCACCCGACGATAGCCATGATTACTTTAGCCAGTCGCTCCCGGAGGATTCGCCCCAGACGCCTTCGTTTAAGCACGTCTCGCCCACGTCCTTCAAGCGGATCATCTCCTCCGTCGGTGACTCTACGCTCACACCACCCATCTCCACGGCGGTTGAGGGCGGCGTGCAAGCTCCGCCCAAGGAAAAGTTGTCGAGTTGCACACCGCCACAACCTGTTGAGGTCGCGGCACCGACCTCAAAGGTCGAGACCCCGCTCACCCGCCTTGCTCCGCCTGCTCCTCCTCCTCCTGCTCCTGTCGCCACCCAAATCAACGCGAAATCATCCAAATTTTATGTGTCCGACGATGAATATGAAACAGAAGACGAGGACGACGAGGACGACGAAGATGAAGAGGATGAAGAGGATGAAGAGGACGATACCACCCTTGAAGATAACGAAGATGGCTGCTGGAGCACCGTCCGCTCTGATGCCTTCTTTGACCGCGCCTACCGCACCGAATTCAAAAAACAAGTGCCTCATCGACCCGCCTTGAAGCAGTCCAACCTCACCCACCTCTTTATCGCTAAACCGCCTCAACCACGACCGATGTCTACCCCAACCTCTTCCCTCCGAAGATACCATCGCCATCACAACGCTCATCACCAGGAAACACCCTCCGATCTCTCACAGAGTTTGAGCTACTGCGTCGATTGGGAGCAACGCCAAAACCGGTATCCAGCCGGTCTCGACCTGACCTGCCACCGGAGACCTTCTGCTCTGTCGTCGGCAATGTCCGCTTGTCCTGAGTCCTTCCATGGTTGGTAAACTGCTATCAACAACAAAAGTCTACCTTTTGCTTTTCTTTCATTGTATATTTTTCTCTCCACTGTACCATTTCCTATTCATCGCATCGCACACAGATACACTCACACACTTATACACCCTAAAAACGGTCTCCCCCTCTATACATGACAACATCCACACATACATATTGCATCTGTTTTTCCTTTTCATTCGCTCTTGTACTCATAATTACGCAACTCACCTTTTAAATATAAACCACCTTTTTTCCGCAAACTATATACATTTACCGTTCTGAACCTGCTGGTCAGTGGACGGTCTAGTCTAACTAAACCTTGTTGCAATTGGCCGGATTTGCTCGGCCCGACGCCAGACGATGGTAATGTGTCTAGATCTTTAGGTTATCAGCACACTCTTTACATACGTGTTCTCCCTATCTCGAAATGAAATGTCTTGTCAAACTGTAGAAGATACCAAGGTAACAAGCAATAATTTATGGCTTAAGAAATTGACCAGGAAAGATCACGAACTCTAGCAAACAATACAGTATAAATCTTTTGTTTCTTTAGCCAATGGCGCCCACTTGACTGATAACTCGTTGCTGCAGTGTACACAAGACACTTTGCTGATGAACCGAATCACATGCAGAGCTGGCACTATCAAGTGACGTCAACTCTACATCAGCTTTAATATACAAAATAGTGGCGTTCGATGACGATGGCTAAGGTGGTAGTACTGTGCATAAATGGAGAGGACGGACATGACCAAGCAGACGACAGAAGACCAGCCCCCATTCCTCGCCATTATTTTTAGTAGGCTTTAAGGTTAGATTTTAAACTTCAGGAGTTTGAGTAGTCAGTACCACCAACATCGATAACAATATTAATTGCAGAGACACAACAATAAATGATGGTTCTCATAGCTTCATCTTTATCCTAATAAGCGCAGCGTTACCACCTATGGATTTCTGTGTCTTTCATTGCAGTATGTAGATTAGAAAATGAAAGAAACAGCTTGACATACTTATTCATCACTTGGTGCATGCTTGAGATTTGCCCTGTATAGTAAACCTTCCAGGCTATTCCCTTTCTCTGAGCGAAGCGCGTGTATGACTTCAATGCCACCATCGTATTATCGTAGGCATTACCAAAGAAATGCATTCCATTAGTGCGGTGTGTAAACGGGAAATCAAACCTCCACCTACTAGTTACCTGTTGTTTTTATCTACTACGCTTGATGACTAAAAGATGTATGTATGTTGTCTCAAATACATGACATGCTAGGGCGCGTCTTGATTCAATAAACAGAGAACAGCTGATTTTAATGAGAATGGTGATGAGCAACAGCACGCTCTTCTTATTTGCTCTTATTTGCTGTTCTTGATGAAGTCTGCCGGTATTTTACATTCATTGCCGTGTATGGACTATGGTCTCGCTTTATTCATTGAGCCGCAAATTATTTGAGCAAATAAAAAAAAAAGAGAATTAGGGGTGCGGGGGATGTTGGGGAGGTGGCGAGTTGAGGCCAAAGAGACCACCGGATATGCGGCGCGAAGCCCCTTCTCTTCGCGATAAGCTACCCGATTGCGAGCTCATGGATTCTACACGACAGGTTTTTCTTTCTTTCAGTGTTGTCTGGCAAAGCCTTTGTCTTTGTGTGTACCTGAGCGGGATCGAGACGCCGTGTTACTGCTACTGCTCTGGTTGGGATCAGGAATTGCTTGGGGACCCACGGTGCTATGCGGGGTGCCTTCGCCTGACGACGACTGCTGTTGTGTTGCCTGCGAGGTCGAGGCCGAGGCCGAGGTCGAGGGGCTGCTGTTATCCAGCTGTAACGGCGGGATGGCGTTCAAGGTCACGTTCGCCTTGTCGGATGTGATCGATCGTTGTGACGACGTCGATGTCGATCTGCGCGTCTACATGTACATGATTAAGTCAATAAAGCATAATAATAAAAGGCATGGCAGAGTGTATGCGATCTCTTTTTTTTTTCTTACCCTCACTTGCCGTCCGGGGGATGGAGGTACAGAGCGGAAGACAGCGGGGATACTAATGAAGCGCCCATATCAGCTTTGCTGTCATACACAAGAAATGGAGAAAAAAAAGAAAAAGAGGAAAACGAGAATTGGTTAGGCAACTTACCCCTCGTCGGACGGAATATCGTCGGTGGGCAGATCGTGCTGCTTTCGAAAATGGACAAGTTCAGATTTGTACTTGTTGCATTGCTGCATCTTGTTGATATCTAGTGCAGGATAAGGCATGTGAGTCATGCATTAGACTTCTGTGCTTTTCGCTTACATTCTTTCTCCATCTCGACTGCTCTTCCCTTTAATGCGGTGATCTCGGCACGAAGCACTTCAATGAGTCCAGTGGGCGGCGCTTCGACACCTTGTGGCGATATCCACTTCTTTGCGCTGTTCCCAGAAGAATAATTAGCTCACTTGATCCTCTCTTTCTTTGTCCTTTCTTACCTCAAAGAAGGCGACGAGCCAGCGCCGGTCACGACAGGACTCACCGGCAAACTTCCAGGCGTATCCTGCATGCGCTGAGAGGGAGACGAAAGTGGCTGTTGTGCTCGCAGCGAGTCGAGCTGCTTCTGCAACTTGTTGACAATGTATTCCTGCTCTTGCTCCAAAGCGTTTTCCATGTCAATTTTCTCTTTTTGCAGCTATACAAGGTGTGTCAGACAAATCTGTCCATTCAGCTTTTTTCTGAATTTCACTTACCCTATTCAATTTCTTTTGGAGCATGTTGGTCAGATACTCCTCCTCTTGCTCGACCTGCATCAGAAGCTCGCCCTTTTCTTTTTTCAGGCCCGAGATACGCTTCAACAGCTTGTTGGAGATGTACTCCTCTTCTTGCTCGGCCAGCGCAGTCTATTTCAATTGAGTTACCAGAGAAAAAGGTCCTGTGCGGGTGATTACCATATCGACTGTCATTTGACGCAGCATCTGGTTGTCATGGCGTAGGATATTGACATGGCCTTGCTCCATCTCCAAGTCAAACTCGAGTTTCTTTATACGGGCTTCCTGCTGGAGGCACATTTCATGCAGCTTCTTTGTCTCGGATTTCAAGTCTTCCAAATCCTGGATGGCCATCAATGACTCGAGTCGCGTGATTTTTCCACTAAGTTTTTATGTTAGCATCTTGTTCATACCCAAAAAAGTAAGAAATGTATATCTATACCTTGAGCCTGTCTGGAGTTTGTCCAATGTGGCCTGGAAAGCTTTGGCACGCGACTCGAGATCAGCTTCCAAAGTAGCCTTGTCTTTGCGAGCCTAGGGGAACATTTCACCATGAGCGACCTGGAAACGGGTATTGACTAGTTGGTGGTTTCTTTTCTTACTCGATCGAGTTGCTCTCGAAGGGAATCGGTTAACTTTTGTTCGCTCTTGTGCAGCTCATCGAGCACCTGAGCATCGTTCTTTCATAACATGAGTAACCAAAGGCACAACACTGTCTTGTTAATGGATAATACCGATGAGGAGTCGACGGAGGGCATTCGGTCAGAGGGTGCGCTCATGGTGAGTTCAGAGTGGAGGATGTTGAAAGGAGTTCAGAACAGATCAGTATAGACTGTTGATAAATGAGGATAGAGTATTTATGTTATGTCGACAGGAAGAAGGGGTTAAGCTTTTTGGCTTTGGCGTGTCCTTTTCATTCATCAGCTGCGAAAAACTCAAGTCCGCTTGCTCTTTGTGTTACAGAATAATCCTTCATGCAGAACATATCACACCTGTCTACTTACTCTAGGTACGTATCACTCGCTTCTGCTTAGTTTGTAAGCGTCATGCTATCTGCATGTTGGGCTGGCTTCAAATCACCTACACTTCTAGCCTGTCGTGGAATAGGGTTGTCCGCCGTTCTTTATTTAGATAATGAGTTAGAACATGCGTCCGACGAATCGAAGAAATTGTGCCTTGTCTCCATATATTTATGTACGTCATCGAATAAGTTACATACATAGGAGTATGTACCTAATAGAATACACACATTAGACTTCGCATACATACTCCATTTCCTATGTTGTATGACCACGTGGACACCACATACGGCGTTATATATATGTATCTGACCACCGACACAGCCCAGATAATCGTTATGTATACTCTGATCTGTTTACCTATGTAAAGACTTGTCCTTCGCTGCCACTTTCTTAAATAGAAACTATACGAAAATGGATTAACACCTGATTTCGACTTTGAGCTCTATCCATTTGATAATACAGGAGTGCTTTCATTATTAAGTTTATCTTTATGTATGTACAACAACGACAATGGGGAAAGCAGGTAAATAACACAGCTCACCGCAAGCATATGCAAATTAAGAGAACAACAAAACCAATAGCATAAATCAAATTGACAGGCCTGGCAAGGTACCTCACCGAAAGCTCGTCCCACATTTTCCTCCTGACCATGTCTGGTACCCAGCGTCGATACTAAAAAGCGAAGGAAACAATGAGCGATATGATCTCCGTAAGCTCATATGACATACTTGACGATTTCGCCAGCGATCGAACGGTACGATCCAGCGCACCATCCATGCCAATTCGTACGAATGGACGACCTCGTCCTTTCTAGGTCCCAGCGTCGGTATGTTGCTGTAGCTGAACAACATTTGCCCCTTCTTGATACGCTCTTTTTCTTCTGGAGTGAGATAGCCACCGTCGTGAAGACCAGCCATGAACTGGTCACGTTGGTTGGGCTTGGTATCTTTGTTGGCTTTTTGGAACGACGAGAGCAGCGACGTTTTGGGCTTGTCTGTGGCCTGCGTAGGCATGGGTAGCTAGATAGAAAAAAAATGGTGAGTGTTGTGATCTGCGCATGCGGGAGCATTTCCACTTACCGAGAAGACGTGAGCAAAGAGCTCGGAAGCTTTCTTTAGATCCTCGGTATGCCCTTTCACAACATTGGAAACGATGCCGCGGGTGCGTATGTCGGGCTGGCCCCAGGTCTGTACCTTACTCCCTTGGCTCCTCATAGCGCCTTGGAATACGGCTTGCAAGGTCTTGACGCATGCGTCGGCGCGCTGTGTTTCTGTTGCGCCAGTGATGTACAAGTGTGGCGGATTCCAAGAACCACCCCCGAGCTGTACAAGCTGATCGTAAGTCTTTTTAAGCCTGCTCCATACTTCATCCATGTTGCTCTTTTGGCTGCTAAAGTATCGGCCAAGGCGCGTCTCGAGCGACTCGCCATCGGTTTCTGGTACCGCCAACAGGGACTCGCCGAGATACTCTGCTCGCACACGAACAAGCCCGGCCTCGAGCGTGGCCAGGAAATCCATGAGACCCTCGGCGCGAAAGACATGGACGAGCCGAGAGAGGATGGCGAGCTGACCTTCGGTAGTAGATGAGACAGTCGGCTGTGTGCTCAGAGGGCGCACGCCTGTCAGAGGCGGTGCGGGTGCAGACGCAAAGTCGAACTGGGCGATGCGTTGTAGGAATATTTCCACGAGCGGGATATAATACAAGAGATTCTCGAGGATAACCGCAGCCCAACCATCCGCGAGCGGGTGCATAACAGACCTGGGTTCTATCTTGAGGTTGGCGACCTGGCCCATGTACCAGGGTTGTACCCAGATTGACCAGAGCGTAATCACCTGGAGATAGTCGTCTTGCTTTCTCCAGTTAAGTGCCAGTCGCGAGATCAGCATGTAGAGCTCTTCCTTGACGGATTCGTAGATCAGGCGATAGTCTCTCGCGACCGGGTCGGTGCCGGCATAGCGCTGGGTGCGTCGCAGATCGCCCTGGACGATGTAGCGCACAAAGCAAGTGATGAAATGCATATGCTCGGTCGAGAGGGCTTGGCCGGTCTGAATCCAGGGCGTTCGCAGCCAGAGTTCAATGCAGGCGTCTGCAAAGAAGGGGCCCATATTGGCGTGGAGCTCGCTTTGATGACTGCTGGCGACGCTCGGGATAAAATAGTGGAGGTACTCGTCGATGATGTCGTTGTATACGCTGTGCCTGATGGAGAGAGTGCGTATTGCAGTGCTAGGCGCTGCGGTGGAGCCCGGGGGTATGGCACGCGGGATAGGGCTATTTTGGACAGGTCGCCCGAGAGTGGTGGGTGCTGTTGTTGTAGTGGCAACGGTAGGTGCTGGGAGGGGTGGCCACGTGGCGATGTGGACGACGTAGAAAAAGTAAAACTGAATCATGTTGAATTTGACCTTGTACTCTCCTGCAAAGGGACGCGGAAAGATGGTGGACTGTCGCGTGGCCGCTACGCGCATATCTGTCGTACTGTTCGCATTGGTCCGGTTATCGAGATAGGTGCAATTGGTATACAGGCGGGGCAAGAACTGGAGCGCACCGGCAGCCAAGGCTTTCCTTACGTCCTCCTGTGATTACTTTAGAAAGGGTTCTTGTTCCAATAAAGCTGACTTACAGGGAGTCTATCTGTCATCATGTCATAGCCATATTGTGGATATCCACTCAAGCGAATCATAGCCTTCATGAACGGTCCTTCGGGCCGCAGGGTGCGCCGGATAGCCGCTATCTGCTGAGGACGGACTTCGTGTTGGACCCACCCCCTATCAAGCAAGAGAAGAACAGTTAGCTCGTGGATATGGGTTAAGTCTGCTGTGCATTACCGCGTCGTGGGTGAACCAAAGATGGTAGTGAGAATGGTAGGCAAGGCTTGGTAAAAAGAAGTGCCATAATCTAAAAGAGCCGAACCGGACGATCGATGGCACGATTCACAGAAATCATCAAGGAATTCACACGCGGCTTGGATAGACTTGTCCTTGAAGACCTGATTAAAGTCAATCATGGCCTTGACAGCAGCTGTGTAAAGTGTATTGCGCGCTTAAAGAGTTGGAGAGAAAATGCGGTTCAAAGAGGCGGGATAAGGCGGCGGAGTCGGCAAAAGACAGGTACGCGCCTCAACCCAAACATCAATATATATCAAATGAAGACTCTCTTGGTCCTCTTTCAGTCACTCATGAAACACATTCATTCGGATAGACCCATTTTCATCCATGTTCCATAAGGACGATGCCCACACATATAGAATGCGTCGTTTCGGTGATCTTGGGAAAATTGGGAGCTTTTTTTTTCTCTCTTTTTTGTTGAAGGACAGTGGATGGAATAAAACTAGACGAGGTCGGTAACTAGCATCCAATGCGTTAATTAATGCTGAATGACTATCAGTAGTTTGGCACTTACCATTCATGGGCATTTCATCGATTTGAGTACTGTAGTACTGCTCTATATCACGAAGAATTCTCAAGTCCTCATTCTTGACAAAGTTGATCGCAACGCCCTTGCGTCCGAAACGACCGGAACGACCGATGCGGTGAATGTACAATTCACGGTTATTGGGCAGATCATAGCTACAGCCATGGATCAGTAACGCGTCTAACCCTTTTCTTTCAATGAAACTTACTTGATCACCAGGGAAACTTGCTGCACATCGATACCACGGGCCCATACATCCGTCGTGATCAAGACGCGACTAATTTTATAATCAATACCTTCTTTTTCTCTTTTCCATCCCGCACGGTTCTTACCTTGCGCCTTGTCGGAACTCTTGCATGATGGCGTCACGCTCCTTTTGGGGCATCTCACCGTGCATGGCAGAGACGGTGAAGTTGGCTTCGCGCATCTTTTCGGTCAACCAGTCGACCTTGCGACGGGTGTTGCAGAAAATGACGGCCTGAGTGATTGTCAATGTGTCGTACAGATCGCAGAGGGTGTCAAACTTCCATTCCTCCTCCTCGACCGCAACAAAGAACTGCTTGATACCCTCGAGGGTCAGTTCATCACGCTTGACGAGGATGCGGATAGGATCGGTCATGAAATTGCGGGTCATCTCGAGGACGTCCTGCGGCAGAGTAGCCGAGAGAAGGACGACCTGGGTGGCAGGTGGCAGGTAGCGGTAGACGTCGTAGATTTGGTCCTTGAAGCCTTGGTTGAGCAACTCGTCGGCTTCGTCGAGAATGAGCATTTTGATGTTGCGCGTGCGGAGGTTGCGTCGTCGGATCATGTCATACACACGGCCGGGCGTGCCTGACACGACATGCACGCCATTGTCTAATCTTCGCACGTCCTCACCCACGCTCGTGCCACCAATACATGCGTGGCACTGGACATTCATGTAATCGCCCAATGCAAGGATCACGCTCTGGATCTGCGTGGCCAATTCACGTGTTGGTGACATGACCAGAACTTGTGTCTCTCGCAGACTCGTGTCGATCGTCTGCAGAGCTGAGATGGCAAGCGTAGCTGTTTTACCCGTACCCGATTGCGCCTGAGCAATCACATCGCGACCACGTACAATAGGGACAATTGCTATATACACACAACGCGTCAGTACTTGTCGAGTCGCCATCCTGCTCGCTTACCTCGCTGCTGGATTGCCGAAGGCTTCTCAAAGTTGTATGCGTAGATGCCTCGAAGGAGATCTTCTTTCAGACCAATCGAATCAAAAGTCGGCACGACTTTGACCTAGACAGATCACAAGCCAATATAGGTTAAAATCGACACCCTTCAAGAAATTGAATAGCAATTCTCGTCTGATTTACGTTTTCCGAGGTCTCAAAGTTCAATTTGTCGTCAGCTTGCCGATCGTACGCCATTGAAGTTGTATGATATGTGTAAAAGACGCAAAAGTCGAGTTGAGTCTGTGCCGTCACAATTTGGTCCCCCGACTCTGCCTGTGCTGTTTCCTTCCGTCGGCAAGAAATTCATCACAGGTACTCCATGTAATATCCAAGCAGATAAAGAAAAGTAGCTGTGCATTATACAGCTAGATGAACATGCATATTTCCTGACTCAATAAATCTTTGTATTCCAATGTATCGTATGCCGCTATTATTACTCCTCCTTGAAGAGAGATAAAGATGCGAATGCAGAATAATATCAGAAAGCAAGATCAATGCTATTGTACCACAAGGGAAGACTGAAATGAAGAAGCTCGCAGTTAAAATAGTGGATGCTTGCATACGAGATATGGCATTATGTAAATTAGCAGGATGGAAAAGAGATGTGCCAGAATCACTCCGGCATCTATCTCGATTTTATTTCCAGCAACGGGGCAGTTAATGGATTCCACTAAACGGCCCGCTACCCAAGTAGAAAAGGGAAAAAGAAAAAAAGCACAAACCACCCTTCTGAGCGTAGCGTTGATGCGCAGCAATAGAGTCCCATTCATCTCGACATATATAATCTTTAATAGCAACTACAAAAGAACACCCTCCCCCAGTAAGGTACGGTTGCACTATCATCAGTTGCACTTTCCTTGATCTGACATCACTCCTGTCTTACATATCGTCCAGTCTCAGGGCTGCTCCCATTGAAATCGGGCCTCTTGATATCAATTTTTCCGACTCGAGCTAAAAAGCCGCCGTTTATGGGTGAAAACGCGGAAAAAGGAATCCCCAGTCTGTTGCATTAGGTAAGAATTTTCAGGATGATTCATGCCCCGCCTTTGCCCAATAAAATGCGCCTGCCCCGCATTTTGCCCAGCTGTCTTTTCATTGTATAATCCCCAACATACACACACCTCTTCATATCAATATGGTCATCTACAAGTCGGCCTGCGCGCCTATGCCCATTCCTGACACGGATCTGTACTCGTTCCTGTTTCAAAACAGCGAGTTCAATACCCGGCGCTCCCGCGACGAGCCCCAGTTGATCGACGGCGCCACTGGCAAATCCCTGTCGTTCAACCAGGTCTATGATCTTTCAGGACGAGTGGCCACGGGTTGGGTCGAGAACGTTGGCCTCAAGAAGGATGATGTAGTCGCTGTCTTTGCACCCAACCAGTTCGATCATTCGGTCCTGTACTTTTCCCTCCTTGCTGCGCGCTGCGTCGTCTCCCCTGGGTAATGTCTCATCCTAATTCTTTGTTCTCGAATTCATTTGCTGACTTTAACGTGGAATAATAGCAACCCTTCCTACACTGAAGGTATTGAAAATGAACTATGTGTTCCGACCATCTGGCTCACTCGTATTTTTAGAGGAATTCCATCACCAGATCCACACCGCAGGTGCCAAGGCGATCGTGACCGTGCCTGAGCTGCTTCCCGTCTTGTCCAAGGTGTGCAGCAAGGTCGGTATCCCGCCTGAGCGTATCTTTCTGTTTGGCGAGAAATCAGTCGGCGCCGCGCGACCCTTCTACAGCATCGCCCACCCTACGAAGCACATCGGTCACCCTATCCGCGGCGTGGATACCAACGACGTTGCCTTCCTCTGCTTCTCTAGCGGTACCACCGGCGTGGCCAAAGGCGTCATGCTTACGCATCGTAACTTTGTCTCGCAAATGATTTCCGTGACCTCGTTTGACCAGCGCGCCAACATGCCTGACGATATCATTCTCGGCTTCTTGCCGTTCTTCCATATCTTTGGTCTTACCAGCTTGATCTTGGGTTCCTTTTACCGCTGCATCCCTGTCGTCATCATGGCCAAGTATGAGCTTGAGAAGTTCTGCCAGCTCGTGGAAAAATACAAGATCACGAACGTGAGCATTGTTCCCCCTGTTGGTAAGTAATAAGTGCATATATGGGTCGGATGGAACAGCTAAACAAGGAGAAACCAGCGGTGCAGCTAGGTAAGAGCCCTCTGGTCTCCAAGTATGACCTGAGCTCCCTCCGTATTCTGGGTTGTGGTGCTGCTCCTCTGAGCAAAGAGCATGTGGATGCCTTGCAAAGTCGTATCCCTGCTCTGGTGCGCCAGGGCTACGGCTCGACTGAGTCAACTGCTGGCTGTGTATACCAAAAGGCGGGTGTCAGCCCTGCTGGTGAGTACTTTTATAAATATTGATCGAGTGAATTCCAACAGACTGATCTGTATTCCAGGTTCCATCGGCTATCTCGTCGCCAACATGGAGCTTAAGCTCGTCGACGAGCATGACAACGGTAACGCAAAGTAAAAGAAAAAATTGGAAATGGGGCTGATCATATTGCGGATGATAAGAATTGGGTGATGACCAGGAAGGTGAAGTCCTCTTGCGTGGGCCTGTGGTGATGAAAGGCTACCTGAACAACCCCGAAGCC
This sequence comes from Syncephalastrum contaminatum, assembly GCA_013461545.1. Taxonomy (NCBI): domain Eukaryota; kingdom Fungi; phylum Mucoromycota; class Mucoromycetes; order Mucorales; family Syncephalastraceae; genus Syncephalastrum; species Syncephalastrum contaminatum. The sequence goes on along the minus strand of VAFG01000301.1, from coordinate 177,956 downwards.
AACGCGAAGACTTTCACCGCTGACGGATGGATGCGCACGGGTGATGTTGGCAAGTTCGATACCAAGACGGGTGAATTCTACATTGTGGATCGTATCAAGGAGCTCATCAAGTTCAAGGGCTTCCAAGTCGCTCCAGCTGGTAAGTCTGAAAGTCCCATTTTTTTTTACGATTTATCAACCCGTCCCTTTGCATCTAAATAGAGCTGGAAGCTTTGCTTTTGAGTCATCGAGATGTCGCTGACTGCGCTGTGGTGGGTGTCTATGATTCAGCCCAGGCCACAGAGCTGCCGCGCGCCTATATCGTCCTCCAGGCCCATGCCAAGCCGACCCCGCAGACCTCCCAGGCATTGATTGACTTTGTTGCCAAGAATGTGACGGGTTACAAGAGACTGCGTGGTGGTATCCGTTTCATGGAACAGATTCCCAAGAACCCCAGTGGTAAGATTCTGCGACGCGAGCTCAAGAAACTGGTCAAGCAAGAGCAAGAAGAGGAAGCGTCGCGCGTCCAGGCCAAATTGTAAACATGTCATACCTATCCCATATCATACTTTCCCCTTTTGCCTATTGTAAGATATCTATCAGTGCATCTTTTTTGTATAGATTATGGTCCTTGATGGATCTAGAAAAAAAAAAGCTCGTTTCCACTACTGGTCTTATTCGAATGCCCTTGCATGATTACGTCTTTATAAAGTTCATTGATCAGCAACCTTTTTCCATAATCCGTACCAACTACTCAGAAATTCTCCTGATCCATTCCGCCAAAAGAGAGTGTATACTTTACGCAGAAACAAACAAAAAGTGCCAAGGATTTTTCAAACAACCAATAGCAAAGTACAATACGCATCTTCTATTTCCTTCCCATTCTATACAGAAAAAGGCAACTGAGTAGATGCGCGCGGGTTCCATCAACTGGCTAGGAAGAGCATCGAGATTTGCAGGCCAGCAGCACGCCAATCATGTTTTTTTCATCAGCCTATTCCTGCTAATAGTGTGCAGATTGGCCACTGCCAACAGTCAGCGACAGTCGTTTTCTAGAGAATTCTCCGGCACATCATCGAAGACGGACGCTACCTACCTTGCGACACCTTTTTCCAGTTTATTTAATGATACAACAGCGGAAGCAACGACTATTAGTCGATCAGACACATTGATATCAAGCGCAAGTAATTTCTCGACAGACAATTCACCAAGTCCAACGTGGTCCTTAAGCGACGATGGTGACGACGACGAAGACAACACATTGGGCGTCTCGACCGGAGGACGTATCGCTTTTGCTCCGTCCTTGTCTGATTCACCTATCGTTGAAGAAACAGCGACAGCCAGCCAAGCATCCTCTACAACAAGCAGGATGACAACCAACCCTGCCGCTTTCGAGACGGCACCTTGTAAGCAAAAACACAAACAGAAAAAAGCCTAGCTTCTTGCTCATATCTCTGTATAGCGGAAAGAAAGGATCACATTATACCCGACGATCGTTTCGTCGCACCACCCGTATCCCATACACGCTCCCGTTTTGGCATCGTAAGCAGATATACCATAATTATGAACACAAGGTATTAACTTGAAAGGGTAATGTTGAAGACAGTCGGCATTATCTTTGGTACAATCCTTGCCATCTCGTTAGTCGTGGCAGGTTTCTTTGCTCTCCAGACCGTGCGACGCAAAAGAAGCAAACGACGTCGATGGCTCTATCAGCTGCATCAGGACACGGTGCCCTTGTCTGAATTCGCGCCCGAATCAGAATTCGCACAAACAGTTCGGCACGCGAGTACGCTGAATGCATTCTGAGCAATAATAATAAAAGAATGGAAGACGAGGAATAATGATAATGTTGAACAGCACACTTTTATTATGAGCGAGAAATTGTTCTAATTTTTCGAGAAAAGAGGAGTAGTGATTAGAATAGTGTCATAATATGATGCTTTGTATATACATACTATTTCTTCTTGGAGACACCGACGGTGCGACCGCGACGGCCGGTGGTCTTGGTGTGCTGACCACGGACACGGAGACCCCAGAAGTGACGGAGACCACGGTGAGCGCGGATCTTCTTCAGGCGCTCGAGATCCTCACGGAGCTTGGTGTCGAGCTGGTTGGAGATGGCCTGGAAGTACTTGCCATCAACGATATCCTTCTGTCTGTTAAGGAACCAGTTGGGGATCTTGTACTGCTGGGGGTTCTGCAGAATAGTCACAATGCGCTCAAGATCCTCGTTGGTGCACTCGCCGGCTCTGTAAGGTTCATTTAATTCCCTGCGTCATACTCATATAATTCTACTGAACGCACCTCTTGTTGAGATCGACATCGGCCTTCTTGCAGGCAATGTTGGCGAAACGGCGACCAACACCCTTAACGGAGGTCAGGGCAATGGTGATCTTGTCCTTACCGTCGACGTTGGTGTTGAGCAGACGGATGATGTGCTGGAATTGGTTCTTCTCGGGAACGGCCAAAGACTATTACATAGATAAAGAATACAGTGAGCATGCCATTCTCCCATTGAATCCCATTGCCATGTCAACTCCTGGATGGGGTCCCCATGTAGGAACGACATCTGGACCACTGGACGTCATCCAGCGTCATCCATCTATCATCCATCCATCGAACCCTCCATCTGTCCATCCGTTTCCGTTTCGTATGTTCTCGTTCATCCATTGTCCCATTATCGTTTGCATCCATACCATCTTTGCGCGAAAAAGGAAGGTTCAATCACTGCAGGCGGGGCTTCCCTATAGCGACCCATCGGCGCGCCTCCCACCGACGAATCATATTCCGCAAGCCACATTGTCCGCAGACAATAATTAATGCCCAATGCTGTTACTCTGGTGTTGTATAGTTTATACACATGAGATACGAATATTGATATATTGATATACAATGATATATACATGTATGGCAAGAGATATGGATATACTTGCTGGAGACTAGAATGCACTCGATCTGGGTGAATCACGCGGTGAAGCGAAAGGGCTGTCCTTATGAAAAGGTGGCATGTATGGACTATTACTATGAACCGGAAATGAACGCGAACTGGATACATCGGTCGTCTGTTCAGTGATGCTCGTCTCATCCAGTTGTTCCGTAGCACTTGAGTCAAAATCAGCCAGTAGCTCGTTCTGAGTAGGGGCTGATGGTGAGACTTCCCATGCACTGAATTCTCGCGTGTTAAAAGAGGGCATGGGTATATCGTTGACTAGAGCATGAATATGCTGCATCCAGAGTGTCAAGCAGCGTCGGTCGTTGAGATCCCACGTGCGCGGTAAACATTCTTCGGGGCTGAACTGCATCTCGGGTAAGACACGCGTTGTATCCATCAGAATATCCGGTGGCGAGCCATAGTCGTTCGAGTTAAACACAACGCGACCTGTACAGAAAAAGGAAGGTATTAATGACATATGTACAGGGACCGAGGAAGATTTTACATACAAAGCACTGGTTGGCCCATATAGCGACCGAATTTGACGAGAAAACGATCGCAATGGGTATTTGACGCACGGTCACCTTGGTAAAATTCCGAAGAGCCTTTCTGGACAATTTCACACGGCGGATTCTGCTCAAGATTAGCAATAGCTTCTTGTACTAGAAGGTAATTGGCCTCGTTTACGCGTGCCATTTTAAAATGAAAGAAAGGCGGAGAGAAGGTCAGGACGAAGAGTCTGCTTTAGGAACTATTTTCTCCTTTAAAAACAGCGGTTAAATATCGCAGAACGTCATGCCTCGTTACATGGGACAAGACTAAGCTGACAGATGGTGGGAATCACAAGGGATGACACATATACGCACATACATACGCTGGTGACACCTACATGTTTCAAGGCTCGTATGTGTTCCGATAATAAGAGTAGCGAGCATACTGTTAATATAGATCGATATCTGGCTACCCCACACAAATTATTGCTATTGTAGGATGGGGGGGGCCACATACCATACAAGAAAACTGCATGACAGACAAGTCTCAACCGAATGGCAGTTTGCATGTGACACAGAGACAAGGATCTCTTTTCACATGGATTTTTACCCCACTATTTTCTAATGCAAAAGCGAGTGGGAAAAAGATTACCGAAGCACACCTAAATAGTAACAATCACGGCCCTGATCGTATGCATTGACTATTCTGCCCCGCACAATCATGCTTCCCCATGGCATATCATTAGCTCGGGTATGTCTATGTGTGTGTGGGGTATCTTCACGATTGAGTTGGGTTACCTGATGAAAATGAGACGAGCAATACACGATTTTTTGTGAACCCCGCCCAGAATAAAAGCTTAAGGTCCCCCTCTTTTTATTCCTGCTTTTCCTTATTTTTTTTTAAGCTATGACTATTCCCCTCAAGGACTCCACCGCGCCCAACGCGCAAGCTGCCATCGCTCGTCTCGAACAGCTCAAGAGCCAGCTGAACTTGACGCCCTCTGCCATGTCTCTGCAGGCTCCCAAGGACATGGCCGAGGAACGCGCTGCAGCTGACTTCAGCATCGACAAGCTTTCTCGCTTCTGGGCGGGTGGTGATGAGCAGTACGAGCGAAGGGTACAGATATTTTATTTCCTCTCCTTTACATATAGCTCACATTACATTTAGGAAAAAGCTTACAAGTACATCAAGACCGACCCAGAACTCGTGGTGCAACCCCCGCGCAACATTCTGGAATTCACGCGTGACGAGTGGCGTGAATTGTATGTCTTTGCTTTGCTCCGTGATGATATACACATGTTCTTATATTACTCCTGATAATATCATAGCTCGATGGGCCAGATCTACCGTATCGCTCAGATTGCCATCAAGGAAGGCCGCGACTGGGCTTACGACGTCGGCATCGCCACCAACGTCTACTCTGAGAGTTTCTCGATGCGATTCTTTGTCCACGACTCGCTCTTCCGCAACGTCGTCAAAATGCTTGGCAACAAGGAGCAGCAGGCCCAGTGGCTGGATGATGTCGAGAACTTCCGCGTGTACGGTTGCTTTGCCATGGTAAGTTTCATGATATGGTGTATCGCAGAACGCGTTTAACACAATATAGACCGAGCTCGGCCACAGTTCGGCCTTGCGAGATATTGAGACAGTGGCAACGTACGACCAGGCCACAGACGAATTTGTGATTGATTCGCCTACTGTCACGTCGACCAAATGGTGGATCGGCGGCTCGGGTCAGACCTCGACCCACGCCGTCGTGATTTCGCAAACAGTTATCCACGGCAAGCACCGCGGCCACAACTGGTTCGTCGTCCAGCTTCGCGATAAGTTCAACGGCGAGCTGATGCCCGGTATCCGCATCGGTGATATCGGCAAGAAGGTGGGCCACGACGGTGTCGACAACGGCTGGATCCAGTTCCGCGGTGTCCGTGTCCCGCGTAATCAGATGCTCCAAAAGTGGGTGTCCCTCGACCGCCACGGCAACTACACGCCGGCCCCCAACCCGGCCGTCATGTACGCCACTCTCATTCCCGAGCGCCTTTCGCTCATCACCGTTACCACCCAAATGATCGGCCAGGCCATCACCATCGCGACCCGCTACGGTGTTGTTCGTCGCCAGGGTAACAAGAACCAGCAGATCATGGACTATCAGTCGCACTATGCCGAACTTCTACCCGCCATCTCTTTCATGTACATGGTCAAGTCTGCTGCCTCGACCTTGGACCACCAGTTTAATATCCTGACCGGTGGCGGTGAGATGGATCCTATGGACTACCTTAACCATATGGGTGACATGCACGCCATCTCCGCCTGTCTCAAGGGCCTGACCGGTTGGTACAGCTCCGAGATCCTCGAGACCTGCCGTCGGGCTTGCGGTGGCCACGCCTACTCCGCCTACAACGGCATTGGCCAGATCATTGGCGACTGGGGCGTTATGACCACCGGTGGTGGTGACAACGTCGTCTTGCTTCAACAGACCGCCCGCATTCTCATCTTCCGTCTCACCCAGAAGCTTGAGATGGATGAATACCCCGAGCTCAAGTTCAAGAGCTCGACCCATTACTTGCTCCGCGCAAAGGAATACCTCGCCACTCCGCACTGGGCTGTCCGAGATGTGAAGGCTGTCACCAAGGACCTGAAGCTCATGGAAGACGCTCTGTTCGCCATTCTCGTCAAACGCGTAAGTGAATGTAAAGAAAAAATTATGCATAAACTCACCGCCCTTGGTTATAGCTCAACAGCATTCGTGAGGCTATGAACAACGGCAAGACCCTGAACGACGTTCTGATGGACGCCGTGCGTGCGGGTGAGATGCACTGTGCTGCTTTCCTCTACTCAGACGCTGTCGAGAAGTTTGGCGGTGCTCAGCCTGCTCCTGGCGTCGATCCCAGCGTGCACTCCATCATGCAGCGCATGACTATCCTTTGGGGTATGAAGGCCATGCTCCGCTACAGCGATCAGGGTTTCAAGGAGAACTTCTTGTCCGCCGAGCAGGTCAAGTCGCTTGAGGACCTCTTCCTCGAGGTAAGAAATCCCAAAGGAGTCCAAATTCTTGGTTACTCATTCTTATGCGATAGACTTGCAAAGGCCTGCGTAAGCAAGTCATCGGTCTTACCGACTCCTTTGGCTTCCCCGACTTTGTCCTCAAGGCACCTATCGCCAAGTATGATGGTGATATCTACCAGCGTAAGTTGCATACCTTTTACCCGGACCACCTTTTTGTTTTTTTCTTTTACTGACCTGTTATTCTTAATCTTGACAGCCTATCTCGAGACACTCCTTCAGGCCCCCAACAGCGTTGGAAAGACGCCTTACTTTGACAAGTATATCAAGCCCCTCACTGAGCGCGTCGCTCCTAAATAAGTCCTGCCTTCGTTATTGTATTATGCTTTCCCCCTTATGTTACACTGTAAACCAGATTTTGAAAATCCATTCATGGACTCGAGACCAAAAGCATGCATGTGTTATTTGAATTGGTGTGTCTATGTACAAGCGGGCCGTTTTTATACTTAAATACCCAACCGAATACCTTGTTTATATCATCCCAAAACCTTCGGCATTGCTGATACTAGTCAGTAGTCTTTCACGCAGCTTTTCCTTGCTGTTATATTCGCACAGGAGCAGAACGTTGTAGCAAGTATGTGATGTCGGCAACCTGCTTTCATTCATGATCAGTACACGCTGCCAAATATCTAAACACTCATTACCTATCCGAGTCGGCGCCGTTCTTGGCAATCACGAACTGGAGTTTACCGAGCCCACCGATAGGTGCCTAATTCGAAATTGTTTAGCTCGTTTCTCGAAAAAATATTTTGGGACCTACTCGATCGGATCCGGTTGCGAAAAAAAGGAGCTTCTTCTTCTCGTCTTCTGTAAAATCATGCACGATTTCCCAAAAGTGCTTGATAATCGGCGAATCCTTGCACCATCCTCCGTCGTAGACCGTGGCTGTTTCCAGAGCATAGAAATCTAAATGGGAGCTTCCGCAGATGACTTGTTCAATTTCTTCCGGGCGGAAAATCTAAACCTCATTGAGTATAAAGACGCTCAAACGATCGTATTTCTTACATTGATAGCATTGTCTTGGCAGAGCAGATCAAAACCGCGTCGAAAAGCATTGAATTGTTTCTCGACAGAGCGGGTCAGAATGAATTGCACATATAACTCCACGAATTCTAAGGCATCGTGAATAAGCTGCTTAAAAGTTACTTATGGATTACCTTGACAGTTCTCTTTTGTAAGTGGTATCATGGAACCATCCGGCTTAAGATCGATGGAATAAATCTCGCCAACAGACTCAACGTCGATCTGGAAAGTGCGTCCAATTGCCGCAAAGTCCTCTTCGTCCAGCTGCAGCAGGTGCTCTAGGCCACTGGCTAACGCGGGGTCGAGTTGTTGCAGATCGGACAACCCCACTGGGATATCCATCAACTTTTTGTAGAGTGCGAGGGGAAGATGCAAGTCCAGGATCACCGAGTTGTAGACGGCGAGGCCCAACAGCAAACCGGCCAGACCGAACTCGCCTTCATGAAAATGGACGTCCGACGGATCCGGTGAAAACCAGTAGATACGCGACTCCTCATTCATACGAAACATACCTAGGATATGCACGTCAGAATTTTCCGGTTCCATCCTGACCTGTACTTACCGTAGTTGGGGTCAAAAAGCTCACGTATCAAAAGCTGGAAAAACTCCTTTTGGACACCGCCTTCATCCACGCCTTCTTCTCCTACGAATTGGACACGCAGCTGCTTTTTAAGGTCATGAATCGACTTGCGTTCGAGCTGAAGGAGGGTATCATGCACGATCCGGTCGCGTCGAATATTGAGGATTAGATAGGGACTGTTAACGCCTTCAAACAGGGCGCGGAAAAAGGCGTCTTGCAGCTCGTGCCGCATCTGAAAGACGCTCTCAACTTTGAGAATGTCCGCTTTGACGGCCGGGTTCAATATGAAAGGGTAATCACAGAAGGAGAATTTGCTAAGAAGAATATCAGCGGATTGCAATTAACACACTTAGTTGCGTACCCTTTCGCTTCTTTGTAGTTAGGGAAGTCGACCTTGATCTCCAGGGTATCGTTGATCGCATCATCGTAAAACTGGGTAAAGTGGACGTAGCCATATTTTTCGTTGGCACGGCCTGCGTTTTTTGTGTGTATGAGACTAAGATCGTTGCACCCTTTAGACTTACAAAGCATGGCCATGCATTTGGTGGCATTAATCACCACCTCATCTTGGTGTGGAGACACTGGTTTTTTCAATTTACCCGCAGGATAGAGTTGCTTGCGAATGGTCTGATGCAAGCGGTCGAGCAGGTCCTGAAACTTTGCTTTAGTGCTTGCTAGGTCGTCGGCCTCTACCAAGTACTGCAAAAGCTGGTCTTGCAATAGATGTGAAAACGACGCAATCAACTCCCACACATCTGCAACGAGGTTGTCTTCTGCATCCAGATCCAAGAATCGAGGACACTGTATCAAGGGTCAGGGTGATAGCGAAAAGGTGTAGGAAACCTACTTGAAATAGAATGACCACAGCGTTCGAGAGTTCAACGGTGGCCTCCTCGCTGCTACGGACATGAAAAGAAATGGCTCGCTTTAAAGCGTCCAAAAGTACTTTGTCTAGGTTTTCAGGAACCTGGAAAGTGGGAAGGTCAGTTGAGAGCAAAGCAAAACCGTAATACAATTCACCTCGCGCTGAATGATCTCAAAGGCTTCTTGCGCTTGAGCTCGATCGACAGGACAGAATCCTGGCTTGGGCTTTCTCTGTCAGATTCAAAACATGAGTCATAAACTGGTGAGGGAATCGTTGCCGATTACCATCTGGAAGCTGCATTTGAGAAAGTGGATATTGCCAAAGGTAAGGGTGAGCCTTTCTTTAAAGGGCTCCCAGTTGCCAGTAGCTTGGCAGTTGGTCTGAAGGCGTCGAATGGCATCGATACTTAGATAAGCTGTGGTGCGCTCATGAGGATCGTCGGCAATGTCATCGTCGCAGGACATTGTGCTCTTGCTTGTCATTCAAAAGAAACAAAGAGATGTCCGAAACAAGCAAAACCCAAACTTCAGCTGATTTTTGGTTGGCTGCATGAAATCCTGATTGACCATTGTGGTACCTGAGCAACGCATCTCGATGTGGAGCACACTTTTTAAATGACTGTCTATGGGGAACTTTGGTTCATATTGTACAAAGTTTGAAAAAAAAGAGTAGGCGCAGGCTATATGAAGAGAGAGAAAAACTACGAGTAAAATACAATAAGAGTGGAAGTAGGGACTAATGCAAAAACAGAAGAAAGAGAGAAGGAGAAATGGGGATAGAGGAAGGTAGATCGATTACAACTGCTTGGCAGCACGGATTTCCTTGGCCTTCTTTTCAGGATCGGCAAGGGCATACCAGATGATGGTACCCATACCGATCAGAGCAGCAATAATACAGGCGGCCATGGCGCCCTTGCCTCTGGGGAGGAAACCATCGTAAATAAGGGTGACCGGGCCCGGTGCACCAGAGAGATCCAGTCCCTCCTTGCCGGCACCGTTACCCGTGGCAGGGATACCGCCCGCCGTGCACAGATCCTTCATTTTCTGAGGGAACTCCATACGCTGCTGGGCGACCTCGGGTGCTTCAATCAACGTAACGGCCAGGCCGGACTCCAAATGCCACTCAACGTGACAATGGAAGAACCAGGCACCGGGGTTGTCGGCACGGAAACGGACGATCGTGAACGACTCAGCAGGTACAACAACTGTATCACGGCGAATCGGATTGTCAATATACCACTGGATGCTGCTTGAGTTGGTCTCATCTGAATAAACACCATCACCACGTGCAATGACCTGGAAAGCGTGGCCGTGCAAATGGACTAAACACAATATCGATAAGTCTACATCACCGGAAATCCATTAAAGAAACTTACAGGGATGCTTGCCGCTATCCAAGTTGTTGATCTGAATTTCAACCATGTCCAAGTGGTTCAGGACATAGGCACGCGTCTGGGGACCGTACACTTCATAGTTGGTCGACAGGTTACCCATCGACATCATGGTGTTGAAGGTGGGGATCGTAGGCGACAGGTAGGGAAGGTCGTTAAAGTAGCCACGGTTGATACCATCGGTCATGACATCAAAGTTGAAGGTGAGATTGAGACGGTGGTCAGGCTCGACCGCAGCCTCAGGCACGTAGCTCTGCAAGACAATATCGTCAAAGTCGGAAGCCATGCCAACGTCGTTGGAGGGAGCAAAGTTGGAGTGCGACTTGTCGTAGTAGAGGATCTGCGTAACATCTGTTTAAAAATAGTTTAGTCTCCACTGCGCATTTGGTTTACACCAGGGGCTCATACTTGTCACAAGATCATCAGGAATGGTGTCGAACATATCGGTGTCCATGTCCATGTGCATGTAGTAATTCGTAGTGGTGGTGTTCTTGGCCGTCACCAAGACAGAGACACGCTGGGCAGCAGCAACGTAGACGCTCGAGACAGTGTGGCGCACGGTATCAATCTTTTTCATAATGAGCGAAAGTTCAGATTTCCAGCAAAAAACTTACACCATCGACTTCGATAATGTCCAGGTCGTGACCGTCAATGCTAAAGTACATGGTCGAGAAACCAGAGACATTGATCAAGCGGAGGCGGTAGGTCTTGCCTGCCTCAAATGTCAAGCTCGCGTTGGCGTTGTCCATCATGAAACCGGATTGAGGAACCTATTGTTGTTTGATTAACACTAAATCACTATGCTTTGTGGTGCTTACAGGCTCAGCACCGGTCGGGTTATCTTCGTTCAAAAAGACAGCAAGACCTTCATTACTGGAAGCATGGTACCAGTCTACGGAGTATAAGTATCAATGGTGTAAGACGCTAATCGGGGTTTTATACGTACCACACATTTTGACGACGAATTCCTGGTCATATTGGTAAACCTCGGTAGGGTTTCTCAAAATGAGAGCAGACCGGAGACCATCCATATATTGGCCCTTAAAATGGCTGTGGATCCAGAAAGTACCGTGCTGGGTAATGTTGAATTCGTAGGTGAAGTCGTATCCGGGAGGAATGGGGCTTTCGAAAGCATGAGAAAAATAAGCACGCGTTTTACAAAAACGAAAATATATGGCATTTCTTTCTTACCATTGCGTGACCCAAGTAGGTCCGTCCATGTAGTTGGTGTTGTTTTGGAACATGCCGTGAGCGTGAAGGGCAGTAGGCACATCGAGGCCGTTGTGCGTATGGATGACTAGGGTGTCGTTCTCGCTCACGTAAAGGTCCGGCGGACTGGACAAAAAAAACTTTAGTTCCAGGGTCGAGGTGTAAATCGAAAAGTAAATATATAAACTTACGGCCAGGTACCATTGACACCGAGCACTTCACGCTCAAACATACCATCCGGGTTGGCAGTCGCAGTCGTGATATTCCACCAGTACTCAACCCGAGCAGCCGACGCGACCTGGCAGCCAAGGGCAGCGAGCCCAAAGAGTCCAAAGTAAGGACGCATGTTGGCAAACAATAGTAAAGTAAAAAGAAAAAGTGGAATGCAAGCCGTACTTCTTGTTCCGCGG
>VAFG01000301.1:136933-165830 GCA_013461545.1 Syncephalastrum contaminatum | reverse complement strand
TGAGGAAAAAAAAAAAAAAAAGATGCAGCCCCGACTTTGCGTCGAGCTTTTGTGTTTTACGAGATTCCTGATGGCTCTGCCTTTGGGGGGTGGGTTTGAGGCCATTATCTGATGGATTTGGAAAAAAAAATCCTTGAAAAGGAAAGTCCGCACTCAGGTCATACTACATACTCTGAGTGAGAAATCTGATAAACCACCTTATCCTTGATTTGAACATTTTGAAGGAACGCGTCCACTTAGAGAACCAAAGGTATAGCCGCGGCTTGCCAACGACAGCTACGTAGATATCCTGACATACCTATCTGATTGTATAACCATATGATCTGATTGCAGGGTCCTCTATCGGCTGGTTTCCTGGCGGTCGGACACAGCTTCCACAGAATCTGTGGCATATCGATTATAGAATAAGAAAAATTGAACTTCTGTCCTTGCGTTGGACCGCGTACTTGTCCCTCCACAACTCCGTCGCGTTTTTTCTTTTTACTATATCAAGGGATATTTCGTCCTTGACTCTTTTTTCTTTCTTTGTACCTTTTCGGAGCGCTACAGCGGTGCAATCATGGCCCAGGATCTATTCAACGTTCCCATCTTCTTTATTATCTTTCGCGAGACAACAGAAGCATCCATCATTGTTTCTGTCTTGCTGTCCTTCTTGGCCAAGGTCTTTGACAAAGGCACGCCTACCTACAAACGCCTCCGGAATCAAGTATGGATCGGTAGTGCTCTAGGTCTCTTCATTTGTCTTTGCATTGGTGCTGCTTTCATCGCTGTCTGGTACACGGTTCTGAACGATCTCTGGGGTAGCTCAGAAGATATCTGGGAAGGTGTCTTTTCCCTTATTGCTACTATTATGATTACCGTCATGGGTCTTGCCATGTTGCGAACGGAACGTATGCAAGAGAAATGGAAATTCAAGCTCGCCAAGGCCATGGAAGCTAAGACAATGGAGAAGAAGACGCTTAGCGCACGCATGCAGAAGTACGCTTTTTTCCTGCTGCCATTCATCACCGTACTTCGTGAAGGACTTGAAGCCGTCGTCTTCGTTGGTGGCGTAAGTATAAAGAAATTTATTCTTGATTTGAGCTAACAAGTTTTCATATACAGGTCTCTCTCGACGTCCAAGCCAAGTCTATCCCAATTGCTACCATCATGGGCTTCATTTGTGGCTGTCTTGTTGGTCTCCTCATCTATCGTGGTGGTCATATGATTGCGCTGCGCTGGTTCTTCATTTTCTCAACGATCGTCCTCTACCTTGTCGCTGCTGGTCTCATGTCCAAGGCGGTCGGTTACTTTGAGCAGAACGCCTGGAACAACGTCATTGGCGGTGAACCCTCGGGTGTGATTTCCTATCGATTGTCGACTTCAATCTGGCACGTCTCTTGGGGTGATCCGGAGCTCCAGACGTCTAGCAACGGTGGCTGGTAAGTCTTGTCTAGTTTCTCCTACTGGTTTCTTGAGATTAATATGTCATTTTATTTCAGGATGATTTTCAACGCTATTCTCGGCTGGAATAACACCGCTACCTACGGTTCGATCATCAGCTATTGCTTGTATTGGATTGCTGTGGCAGTTGCCCTCGTGTACATGTGGTTCCGAGACCGAAGAGCGGCAATCTTGAAGGCTGAGCGCGGTGAGAGCGATGAAGATGCTGATTTGGCTTTGGAGCAGGCCAAGCAGTTCGTTGACCAGGAAGCTGGTGGCTTCGTCCACGTGAACGATGTCGAAAAGAATCACAGTGCTATCCAGGAAGAGATCCAAGTTGAATCGAACAAAGAGATCACCACAACCAAGGCCTAAAAAATCGCACTCAAGTAATTCATATTGAAGTAAAACAGTGCGTATTTTCATAATCATCTCCTGTATATATGGATGTCATCATTATTTTTTTCACCCGTCAGTTGGTTCTTTTGACACCTATCAACCTTATCCTCTCCACTCTATTTTCCTATATTATTCTTAGCTGCATCTTTGTAATACTATGTCTACATCTTTTACTTTGCATGTTGTTTCCTTCTCCCCCTGCTTTTAGCGCTTATTGTATTCAAGCTTTGTTTAGCATTTGTGGCGTTTCAACATCCACCTTACACTTTCATTGTACGCTAAACAAAATTGCTTTAAGTCTATCCGTATACCAGGATTGCATTGCATGTGTACCATTCTTTTTAAAATATGCAATGTTGGATCTTCACTATTTTACTTATTAACGTTACTGAAGTCGTCGTCTTCACCATTTCCTTATTGATTTGTAAAAGCAAAAAAATTTTCAACAGATCTGTACGCTTGTCATTCTGGCCGTGTATCTGATTTCGGCTATCCCGAGAATTTTGAGCTGCTCTGATCTGATCGTCGGGAACACTTTGGGGGGGGGGGATGATGAGCGGATTTAACCCAGAAATGCCCAAAAAAGATAGATCAGGACACGAAGTAAGAGCGTTTAAAAAATCAGATAACGCCTTACCGTAATTCCAACATATACTTCCACATGCACCGTTTTGTGTAATTTTTCCATTCTCTTTTTTTTTCTACATGCTGTAGCTGGATCATTAAACATTTGATGCGTTCTTTGTTGAACATTGCACGAGTATTTCGAGTCAGAGGGTCCAAGCGTCACAAAAAACCAGTCGCCGCTCATGCTTCCAGCGGAAAGGTTTCCATTAGAACGAAGCGCGCGGCCTTGTCGCCGAAGGGCTTCATCAGATGTATACATCTTTAAATCGACGAATCGACAAAAGATCGGATCATAATACTACACCGTCCATCACCCCGCGCTTTTGTGAAACCCTTTCGAACATCAGGAATTTCTTTTGTTATTACACACAAGAAAGATCGAGAAATGTATCAGCACATAAAAGGTGTATGTGCGGCTATGTGTACATCCTCAGCGGGCTTATAGGTGACGAACGGAACATAAGAGTAGAATTTATTCAGTCATACTTCCCACATGCCTCGCCCAGAGTTTTATTTACCCAAATCCCCGGTTTGCGAAGGCGTGTGTATCGCCCAGGTGATGCATTCAATGGCACAGCACGAGGGCGGCGTTTCACAGGAAGAAGATCAAGTAGGCATATGAAGGCGCGAATGAAAAATTATACAAGCCACATTATATTGAAGATGTGTAGATGGAATTTCGAGATAGACGAAGACCACGTCCCCGAGTACATTATCAAGATAACCGTACGTAATCCTTTATTATTATCATTTTACAATTTCTTACACTCTCGAACCAATAGCTCCTACCCAATGCATCGACGCGTAAGGCTATACATGGAACTTTTACCCGTTACCACTACGCCTTGTCCCACCATATATACATACCCACGCCATTAAAATCAGCTTAAACTGTGGATATATACATGACGCATGATAACCCGCTGAAAATTTATATACGACCCTTGTTTTTCTATTTTAACTTTGACACGGCTCGGAGTCAGCAAAGCAACATGTGACCATACACTCCGTTCTCATCATTACCTGTCTAGACGAATGAACGAAGACGAGAATTCTCTTTTTCAAGTTATTATTTTACAGTGAGATCTACATTGTACGCAGGCCGCACTGTATCCGTTCCGCAGTTTATGGTTTATAGACCAGTTTTAAACAGAAAATTCTATATGTGAGCGCACAATATAATACAACCTTATAGAACATAAGAGTTCTTTTGCCTGTCTGCGCGCAAATACCTACTGTACACTCCTAGTTACACCATGAGCGAGATCAGCTGATTAATAAATTTTATCCTGAAACAAGTGTGGCCAAATTAAAAGCGATACGTCTGAATTTTAGCTGTTCTCAAAGCTAAACTATGCTCTTCTTGATCATAATGTAACAAGGAGAGAAGTGTAGATGAACACCACGGTACGAGAACAGCACCTTCACCTTCTCCTCGGGCGTTTCATTTCGATCTATATTTTGCCTGTATCCTGGAGGCGCACCTTGAACGGAGCATTCTATTGCACGCGTATCCGAGACCCGGCAACCGACCGCAATTGTGTTACCATTACCATTTAGATATGTATTTGTTGCTTTACGTTTCTCTTTATCCAGTCTGTATATGTCCATGCAAGTGGACATATTAATACAAACTCACAAGCATGAAAATACAGTATCGTAGCTTTGTCTTCGCCCTCGTGACTAATACTTGAATATGTGAAGGAGTGCCGACCTGAACTATCATATGCTGTGCCGTCATGTGCATGTCTTCACTTTATTATTATAACCGCTTACTCTCTTCCCCAAACTTTTTGTTGTATCGTGCGCACATACTATTTCTGTGCAATCAATGTGAACATTCTATAGAGGACACTGTAGTCTGGCATATCCAGCTATATAGTGATGCATCCATTCTACTGTAGTCACTTGATGCTAAAGAAAAAGGAAGTTTACGTTTACAGTTCTTGAAAAATGAGGGTTGTTGGTACTAGCGATCATAATTCTATGTATGTGATGTATATATGACACATTATTATATTGCCCAGTGGTGATGTTCTCTTTCTTCCTTGCCATGATAATGTAAGGCAAATTAGTTAATGGAGTAAGTAATGTCAATTAACGACTCCTGGACGACACTGAATATCAGCTTTCTGAAACCTCTAGCTACATCGCCTCTAAGTACGGTAGCTCTTTAGCAAAAAATAAAATAAATAAAACCAAAGAAAAGAGATAGAGAAAGAGAAAGAGGATAGAGAACGAGATGCTAATATAAGTGCGCGATTAAATTTCACCCGCTCAAATAAAGCCTTGGCAGCTTATCAGCATCAGATCCATACATACTAAAACTTTAAATTAAAAAGCGCATTATAACACAGGAAGAAAGAGGTATATGTAATCGAATTGGCCTACCCTGCTAAAATAATATTGCTTGTCTACATGTCTGCCGGCCAAACGGGGAGGTCAGAAGTATCACTTCACTTTATCTCTAGCCGTATTTTAATGTTAGGCTCATACAGAAGCTGTATCCTATCTGTATACAAGATGGTTGAACGTAGATAATAAGCTAAACATATCATATTACTAACATTTGTTTTAATATGGCACGTCGAAGTGATGAAAGTCTATAAGGAATATACGTGACTAGAATATGGTTGCTTCAGTACTAGTAGAATGAAAACACTACGCTTATCATGAATGATACGCATATCATACTATTATGTACATACTGAATATGAAAAATGTAAAAAAGAAAAGGAGAAGAGAAAGTAGATAGTGGCGAGAATAGCGCTGCTTATACAACTTCCTTTCTTCAAGATACATACCATAGCTGAATTATTAGCTGCATGGCATGCTCTAATTACGCTACGCTACTCTGAATAAATCTCTCACCTTGATTTCATATCCCATGGACATTTATGAAAAACAATATATAGCGTCTTCTTGCTTTGTGCGCATAATACATGCAAAATATTCCATTGCAGTAAACATGCTTTTACTTTGACAGGGCATCGCTGTTAAGTCTCGTGACCTGACCTGACTATTAAAGTTGAAAGCAGATGGAATGTGTTTTCAATGTCCATTGGCTTCTCTTGGTATACATGATGATCATGCTACCGCACCATCGTTTTATGGCGCTCTCAGCTTTGCCTACCGGCCGATTCTGTCATTTAAGGATCTTAAAAAGCAGTAATATACGAGGATTCAAAATTCGAATGGAAAGAATCGCGTTTATTGGTACTAAGAGTTTTCACGTTGACGCTGAACATGAAAAAATCGCAAGGATGCATAACAAATGTCTAAAGGCGGTAGGTCGTCATGATTGACCACTTATGCAGTGCAGTGTCACAAGACATCGGGGCTCATGGGTGGCGCTATGTAGGACACGGATCACTTCTCAACTGGAGAAGTCGTGATGTGCCCGTCCGAAGACGAAGCCAGTGGAACCATGGAGAACTTTTCCGTTAGGCATTTCCTGATGAATCCTGTAAAGCAGCTACTTTTTCCTGGAGTAGGCATCGTATCGTACCAATAGGTTGAAAACTCCCATTTCTTTATGAAGTGCGTCAATACCGTGGAGATGCAGAAGTTGCACGCTCGGATTCGACGCGTGCAATCCAAAAGAAATCTTTTCCTATTAAAAAAGAAATTCCGCACGTGTAACATCACTCACTTAGCTTAAGGCGTTCTTCTTAAAATAGATGCGCCCAAGAGATATTTCGCGGATAAATCCCCATAATCAGTACACACCAAAAGAGCTTGCTCCTGTATTTTCATTATCTTAATTTCATTGAGAGCATTGAGTTAGTGGAAAGGAAGAAGACCACCCCAGGATGTGTGACAGGATAAAGAGGTGCAGAAAATAATGAATTTCATTTCGGGTGACGATCTTCGTTACACAGATTGCACAGCCAATCTGACCACACACTTCGCGAGAAAAAATATATGAATAAAAATATATAACCCAAAGGGAGAAACAGGGGATGCTGCTACAATGGTTTGAGAGCACGCGCGAGCAAGGTAATGGAATAAATGGGAGGGTGAGCAATGAATTCGGGTAGCTTGACTCCCTGATCCCGCGCAAAATAAGAGTGTGATACAAACGGCAAGCGAAGGACGAGCTTTGACCTCATTTAGGTGAAAAACCCGTTCCTGACTTCAGAAATAAGCAAAGGCAGTGTGTGAGCAGGGTAGCATTTTAATAACTGCGATTCAATTTGGGTGGTTGTCCTTGTCTTGCTAAGAAACCAAGAAAGTAAGCTTTTTTTTTTTCCATCTCCATTCTCTTCGTCCTCTTTCTTTTATTCTTCTAGTCTCTCTGTGTATTTCTATATACTCCAGTCCTTTCATTTTCCCTCTTTCCAATCGACGACGAAACAACGTTGACGACGCCGACGACGACGACCCCACCTTACATATTCATCCGATGACGCCAACCGTAGCAAAGTCCGCGGGTGGACGGCGATCACATTCCCTTTTATTTCGTTACATATTAGCTTTTATTATTATTTCACTCGTATTTAGTGTCGCCCAAGCAGGTAACCTCATCATCTGTCTTTCCCACGAAGCAATCCTCTGATATGAAATGAACAACAGACACATCAACACAAGATGACCGCACCGTATCTCTAGCCGGCCATGCTGTCGCTCTGCGGAAACGTGGACCCGGCGGTGAGGCTGGTGGAGCTGGCGGCGGCGGTGGAGATGCCGGTGGTGGAGGCGCTGGCAGTGGGGGCCCCGGTGGCGAGAGCGCAGGCGGCCCATCTTCTGGAGATGCTGGCGGTAAGCGCTATTTATTTGCAACAGAGAAAAAAATTAAACTCATGAAATTATTTAGCCGGCAATGGTGGCAGCAGTGGTGGTGGCAGCGAAGGCGCCGGCAACCATGGCGGCAACGCTGCAGGAGACGCCGGTAGCGGTAATTCTGGATCCTCCTCGCCTTTCGGCGGTGACAATGGTTCCAGCGATGGGGCTTCTTCTGCGGGCGACAAAGGCAGCAGCTCATCCGACGCTGGCAGCGGCAGTCATGGCGCATCCGGAAACGGCAATAGCGGCCCTGATAGCAGCAGCAGCGACAGTTCATCCGCTGCAGCTGACAAGGGAAACGCGCCCGATAGCAGTAGTGGTACCGGTAATCACGGCACATCCGGTAACGGCAACAGTGTCCACGATAGCAGCAGCAGCGACGGTTCCTCTGCTGCAGCTGACAAGGGGAACGGCCCTGCGTCCGACGCGAGTGGTAACGCGCACGATACCAGTAGCAACGACCCCGTTAGCGGAAATAGCAACCACGGTGCATCCGGCAATGGCAACAGTGCCCATGATAGCAGCAGCAGCGACGGTTCCCCCGCTGCAGCTGACAAGGGGAACGGCCCTGCGTCCGACGCGAGCGGTAACGCGCACGATAGCAGTAGCAACGATGCCACTGACAAGGGCAACGGCAACGGCAATAACAACGGCAACGGCAACAGCAACGGCAATGGCAACGGCAATGGCAACGGCAACGGCAACGGCAACGGCAACGACAACGGCAGCGACAAAGGCAACGGCAACGGCAATAGTAACCATGATGCTTCGAGCAATGGCGACGCGCACGACAGCGCGGATGCAGCTGGTTCTGGCAATGGTCACGGCCAAGGCAACAAGGGCCAAGACCAAAACGGCAACGGCAATGATGGTCAAAGCGCTGGAAACGACGGCAATAACTCCGGGAATGGTCACGGCCAAGGCAACAATGGCAAAGACCACAACGGCTATGGAAACCAAGAGACGGACAGCGCGGATGCGAGCCCGTCCGATGGCAGTGGTAACGGTCAAGGCAACAACGGGAAAGACCACAACGGAAATGGCCATCACGGTGAGCCGACGGACAGCGCGGATGCAAGCCCCTCCGATGGTAACGGCTACGGCCATGGCCACCACAGCAAGAGCTATGACAACGGCGACCCGACAGAAAGTGTCGAACCAAGCGCGACCGAGACGGGACATCATCATGGCCACGGCGGTGGTGCTACCGAAACCGACGTGTACTCGTCGACGTGGTCGTATCACTGGAGCAGTAGTGCTGAAAGCACGTATGGCCCATCTGCTTCGGAATCGGACGCTGTGAGCTCGGCTGCTGACCCTACCACTGCTCCTGGAGATGAATCGTCTTCGTTCTCGTACTCGTATACGCCTACCAACTGGGACAGCGCTTCTTCCGATCCATCCTCCTCCCTTCCCTCGACGGCTATGCCCTCAAGCGCGGATCCCTCGAGCGAGGATCCCTCGAGCGCTCCTTCAACTGCATTTCCTTCGACGGCAGACCCTTCGACGGAGGCCCCTTCGACCGCTGCGCCTTCGACAGCCGCGCCTACGACCGCTGCCCCTTCCTCGAGCGACGATCTCGGCAGTTCGGGTGCCGGGGCGATGACCACATCTGCTGAGTCCTCGGCCGAGTCGAGCCAGGAGGAGTCCTCGTCGTCTGATGCTGCTTCTTCCGATACGAGCTCGACGTCGGACGCCGCCAAGGTCGCAGCCGCCATTGCTACGAGCGACTCATCGAGCGCAACCGAGGCACCCACGACGACAACAGATTCACCCACCTCAGCCACACCTGACCCAACAACAACAACGACGACGACGGACGACCAAAGCATGAAGGCCCAAGAAGTCACCTCGACCGACGACGAGGCAACCAGCACCACGAGCCACTATTTCTCAGTGACATCCTCGACCGCGACGCCGTCGTTGGTCCTCGGCCAAAGTGAATGCGCGAGTGACCCGAACGCTGTCAATGGCAAGTGCACGTCCGACTACTTTTGCAATGCCGCGACGGACAAGTGTGTCAAGCTCCTCGCGAACGGCGCGTTCTGTTACGAAGACTTCCAGTGCGAATCGGCTTTCTGTGGCAGCAACAACAAGTGTGCGGACCAGCCCCAAAACAACAGCAGCAACATGTCCGGCGGCCAGATTGCCGGTGCCGTGATTGGCTCGATTGCAGGTGCCTTTTTGCTTTTGTTTGCCCTCTTCTTTTTGCGGCGTCGCAGCCAGGCGGCGCGTCGCCGTGCGGCGCGCATGCAACAGCAGCAGCAATTCCGTGATCTCGTCAATTCTGAAGCGGGCTATGCGGATGCAGGCGTTGCAGGAGGAGCAACAGCAGCAGGAGCAACAGGCGCAGGAGTTGCGGGTGCAGCCATGGCAGAAAACGAAGGGCGCACGTCAGGCATGGCGGCGCGCATGTCAAAGTACAACTTCTTGGCCCAAGTCCTCGGACCTTCCTCAGGCGGACCACCCGCATTGTCCGACTCGCCGCCGATGGCGGGCCAGACCGGCGACCGTGCTTCGATCTCGCCTCCTCCGTCGGTGCACGCGCCCTACACCGACAACCCACGGCAGGCCACGCAGAGCGAGCTGTACGCTGCAGGCACAGCCGCGATCGGGGCTGCTGCCCTTGCGCCCCATGATAACCAGCACCCTTCATATGACAACAGCCACCCGTTCTATGGCGGTGACAACGGCTATGGCATGACGCGCGAGTCTGGAGTGACCATCCCCCCCGAAAACATGCCTGCACCCTTCGACCCTCGACCTGAGTACAACCGCCACCAGTCATACCTGCCCCAGCTGAATCCGACCCCTGTGCCAGTGGATGGGGGTGATCACAACCCTTTCCGGGCAATGAGCACTGAGGATCCGGCATCCTACGCAGCTGCTCCAAACGCTGCCGCGGGTTATCACCCGCAACAAGGACAGCAGCAAGCAGCGACTAGATATGACTATTTCTGAAATAATTTACTATTTGATATATACACACCATTATTTTTATTAGCGTCTTGATTTGGGTGGATCCGTCTTAAAATAGTAACAGCGCACTGAAAAGAATAAGGGACCGGGCCTTTTTTGTCAATCCGCATAATCACATCCTCATTTGAAACGAGGCCATAACAGACGAAGCCCGCTTAAGGCTTGGCTTGGCTTTACGTGCCTCTCCCTCCCAACCCCCAAAATACGGAACCCTTCTTTCTCTTCTTTTCCTGTTTTCACTTTCTACCGTAACCCCCTTCCTTCCCTTCCTCTCATCACCATGAGCGATGCTTCCAATGCCACAGCAGATCCTTTCAGCAGTGACCCAAACAACGCCCACGGCGGACTTTACAAGGCTATTGGCCTGAGCTTGGCTGTCGCCTCTGGTGCGTTCAAACAGACCCCCCCCCAACAAGTTAGATCGCCAAGCACCTTCGCTCACACTACTACTTTAGGCTTGTTTATCGGAAGCAGCTTCGTTTTCAAAAAGAAGGGTCTTATAGAATCCATGGGCAGATCAGGTACAGTTCAGCTATCCTATTATCAAAAAGATAGAGGGCGGATCAGGGCACAAAAATAGCTTACACCTGGGCTCCTCTTGTATAGGATGTGAAGCAGGCGAAGGTTATGCATACCTGAAGTCATTCATGTGGTGGTCAGGCATGATCCTCAGTAAGTGTGATAAACGTCGAGTCATGGATCAAACCCTGACCTTGCTTTTCTGTAACAGTGATCGTGGGCGAGTGAGTATTACAGAAATACGATGCTTGGGAGACAATGCCTAACGATTTGATTTGTTATTATTATTATTATTATTGTGATCTAGGCTTTGTAACTTTGTCGCATACTCATTTGCAGCTGCCATTCTTGTCACACCACTCGGCGCCCTGAGCGTCGTCATCAGCGCCGTCCTCTCCTCCATGTTTCTCAAAGAACGCCTCAGCTTCCAGGGCAAGATGGGCTGCTTGCAGTGCATCTTTGGCGCCGTCATCATTGTCTTGCACGCCCCAGAGGAAGGCGCCTCTGACACGTCGATCGACACCTTCAAGCGTCTGATGCTCTCCGTCGGTACGTTAATTGCCCTCGTCCTTTTTAGTCGCTTCTGACTTTTTCCAATTTTCTATGGAAAAAATAGGCTTCCTGGTCTATGCTGGTATCGCCGTGGTCGTCTCCCTCTTTCTCGTCTTTTACTGTGGCCCTCGATGGGGTAAAAAGAACATGCTGGTCTATATCGGCGTGTGTTCGTGGATCGGCTCGCTTTCGGTCGTGTTTACACAGGGTCTTGGCGCAGCGATCGTACACTCTATCACCATCAGCAATCAGTTTACCAATTGGTTCTTGTACCTCGTGCTCGTCCTGACCGCTGTCACCCTCATTATCGAGATCGTCTACCTCAACAAGGCTCTCAACATCTTCAACACCGCCCTCGTCACGCCTACCTACTATGTCTTGTTCACCACCCTCACTATCGTCAGTTCCATCGTCCTTTATCGCGGTTTTGACGCCTCACCCGTCGATATCGTTTCGTGTGTCTTTGGCTTTCTGGTCATTTGCTCCGGCGTCGCCCTCCTCCACAACTCGCGTAGCGACGCCTCTGTCGACGACACTAGCAGCGTGGACAGCCGCCGCCGCCGAAGCGTGCTCCAGATGTTTGAAAATGAAAAGATGATGTGCGAGGATCAGGAAAGTGTGGGTACGCGCGATCCGGGCCCGGGGGATGTGCTTGCGCGCCCTTTTACGGGTACCAACCGCTACGCGGTCACCTCGCGCCGCAGCTTAACGCTGTCTCGCAGCTCAAGAACTTTTGATGAAATGTCAGAGAAAGGTAACGTACACAAAGGCAAAATAAGGGGTAGCTATCGGAATACTCAACCTTGTGTCTTGTAGAACTCATGTCGCCCGTTTCGCCCCTGCCACCGGACATGCGATCCGCATCGTTCGATATCCAACCCATCGATCCGCCTCCACCTTCGCGTCGTGCGCAGGCAGTGCTGGAGCCCTGGCACTCGCTGCGCAACAGCTTCCGTCGACCCGATGCGCTCGACGAAGATGATGACCGAGCTGGACTTGTATCTCATCCTCATTAATGCATCCTTTTCTCTCTCTTTCTCTTCTTGCATCCTCCCTTTTTCTTCCCTTTTTCTTCGAGATACCTTTGCACTTGTAATGTAGCCCTTCTTTTTGTTATTTATCACCTTCCATTTGTATGAAAACCCTCACACCTCGCACACCTCGCACTTTTTTTTTTCTAAAAGGACTCTTTTTCCTCTCTCTCGGACGACCTCCCCGCATTCCCGTTGTTTGTAAATCACCCACCCTTTGATCTGCATGCAGAAATGAAAAAAAAAATCTTACGTGTCTTTTGGAGACCAAAGCAGAACGCCACATGACCACGCCTCTCGGGTGATCCCAAGCATTTTTTTTTGTGTTCGTAGAGAAAATAGGCTTGTCCTCTGCAAAGCACACACATACACTGGAAGACGCAACTCGCGTTAATCGTATGCAGGCGAAGTGCATAAAACAATGATTTTGCCTAAATTCGGTATGCAGAGGGTGTCCGTGATGCACGAGGTTCATTAACTCAGTTCTGTATATTTAATACATGGTCTTATTTTGCTTTTGAAACACGTATGTATACAATATTGGAATGTGGACAACGGCCTCCTGGTTCTGCTATTCCGTTGGCTCGCGTAATGAGATAGGACCTATGGCACACAGCATGTCAAAATGCACGATTTTCTTTATTCAAATGATAACTGGACAAACAGTGGATGGGGCTGGTATATTTGCAGGCGGTGTTTGTCCAGAATAAAATATACACTATATACCACTATAGATCTAATGCCTCTGAGTTCATTTACACCTCGTGTGCTGGGATAAGGTCAGATCTGGCGCTATACTTTATGTAAGCTCCGTCCTGGCCGCTCCATATAGGCGATTGCAACTACTAAATCCACCGTATAATACGTAGTATTAATAAAAGCATGTATTAGCATGGCTTTTCGTAGCCCTATGTATTCATGTGCAGAGTGACCCTGGTGCCCCTTTTATGAGTGTGCCTTGACAGGGAAAAGACATGCTACATATAAATACATGGCATGCGCTTTCGTCTGCAAACAAATGAAAGCAATACAATAGTGTGACAAACGAATGTCGATTACGTGTATGTTATTTACTAAATATGCTCCAGAAAATGGGAGGACGAGTGTGTAGTTGTGTACAGAATTTTTGGTATCACTAGCAGTCCTGAGGTGCCAGCAGGCCGAGCATCCGGGTAGGTACCCACGTCTATGTCGATGCGGCGGCACTCGATGCCAGTAGAAGAAGCTAAACAGAAGTATTCCATTTTACGCAATATTTGGTTCATCCGAGAGAGAAATGTTGAGAAGTTAGAGCATCCTCGTTTGATAATTTCCATCCCGTCGACTTACTGTGACGAGATCCTCGCCTTAAAGCGTTCTAAGTCCACTTAAGTGTCTGCAGCAGACAGCGTACATCGAGAATTCTTTGAGAATACGAGAAAGTGTCAATAAATCACAGGATGTGTATTTCGTTGTGATGTGCTCTACGCGCTTGCAAAGCAAACGAAGACCACCGATCTTGAAGCTTGGACCAGCCTGCAAAGTACTATATTTTTTTTCTATAGAAAAAGCATGAATTGATTGATCGACGCAGGACAGGATAGGACAGGTTTTATAGGTCTGCTAATTTTTGACTTTTGGATTTTGTATTCAACCTCTTTTTGACAAGCCGCCATGCCAAGTGATCAAGAACCTGAGGTCAGTCCAGGCCCAGTAAGACGCCAATCGCCTACTGACTGCCATTAATAGAAAGAGCCAACCCTTACGACCCCAAAGGATCGAGATCAAGCCATCGGGCAGAAGCGCAAAGCCAAGAACAACGGTCAGGAACGCAAAACCAAGCAACGCCGTGGCCGATCCGACGATGACGATTTCCGTCGTCGAAACGATCTGGCCAACGTCGAGTACATTTTCGAGAATGGTAAATCTCAGGTTATTTATGTTCTGTGCTTGTTTTATTTATGCAAAGAGACAGGTTTACGAAAGGTCAAACCCTACTTTTTCCAGTACCGGGCTTTTGCCAAAGGTCGCTGGCTGCAACGCCCTCTTCTCGAGTTCTTCGCGGAAGAATTCCAAGACAGAGACAGGGATTATTATGTAAGCTCAGGATGATGGGTATCTTGTAATGGTGCTGATCGTATTGTCTATTTAGCGCCATGCCATTGAGAACGGGATCATTACTATCAATGACCAGCCAGCTACGGTCGATCAAATCGTCAAGAACAACGACGTCATTGGGCATAAAGTGCACAGACACGAACCGCCTGTCACGGCTGAAGATATCCAAATTGTTCATCAGCAGGATGATCTCGTCGTTATCAATAAGCCTGGAGGTATTCCTGTAAGTGATTGATACAAGCTCATGAAGAGCTCTGATTGACTTGGAATGGACCAGATTCATCCCGCTGGACGGTACCGCCACAACACACTTATTCATGTCCTCCGCAAGAAGCTCAACGTCGACACATTGCATCGTAAGCACAAAGTGCCGCACGCTATGACGAGAGAGATATTCATCTAGCTTTATAGCCGTCAATCGCCTGGACCGACCGACCTCGGGCCTGATTGTGCTCGGTCTGACCGTGGACCGTGCAAGAGAACTCGAGCGCGCCATGTCCGCCGGTCAGATCCAAAAGGAATATGTGTGCCGCGTCGAGGGTGAATTTCCGGAGGGTGAGGTGGTTTGCGACGCTCCGATCAAGACCATTTCCTATAAGCTCTCGATCAACTACGTCCACAACGAAGGCAAACAATGCAAGACCGTGTTTCAGCGCATCAGCTATGACGGCAAAACGAGCGTGGTGCGGTGTCAGCCCAAGACAGGCAGGACGCATCAAATCCGTGTCCATCTGCGATATCTCGGCTATCCGATCGCCAACGACCATATTTACGGCACAGACACGGCCTGGACGCACCTGCTCCCCAAGGGCGAGGCCGTTGACGATACCCAGAGCGAGGCCCTGATCCAGAAAGTACAGGAAGCGTCCCCCTACCCGGCTGGCTTGTGGCAGCAAGACAAGGCTACGGTTACGATGGCAACGTGCCCTGAGTGTGGTCTCGAGCTTACGCCTGATCCGGACTCGCGGGGGATGGTGATCTGGCTGCATGCCTGGCGGTATGCGGGTGATGGGTGGGCCTACGAGACGGAGATGCCTGCATGGGCCAGCGAAAACTTTGCTATCACTACGAACGGAAAGAGCGATCCTACTACTACTACTACTGCTGCTGCTGCTGCTGCTGCTGCTGCTGATACTACTGCTTCTGCATAGCTTTTTTATTATTATTATTTCTGGTTACCCGATGACATGAATGCTGGAAAAAGATAAAAGATAAAGTGGAAATGTGTTTATGACAAAAAAAAAAGAGTGCTGTAGATGGGGATGTATAGTTGTGCGCAGTGCGGGTATCGCAAAAGAAAAGAGGTGGATATCCGTAATATGAAGAAACAAGACAAGACAAGGCAGAACAGGACAAAACAGAGACAAAGAAAACAAAACAAAACACACGCACACGCAGAAGTCATCATTTGAGGTCTGGCTTTGCATCAGTCACAGTGGCGGTGGGTCTGGGAGCAGGCGCGATACCAAGCATGGTTTCAGGGGTGATGGGCATCATCATTGGCGCCGGGAAAGCCGGAGGCGATGCAGGGAACATGGGCTGATATTCGCGTGGTGGGGGACGGATCGCAGTCGTGGGCTTCTTGCGCGTGGTCTGGTTTTTGAATTGCTTCTGCGCAGGCGAGTCTGCAAACCTGACCTGGAGCGGGACGGTGGTGCCTTCGAGGATGTGGCCGTTGAACTTTTCAATGATGGCGACTGCAGCGGCGCGGTCAATCATGCGCGCAAAACCAACGCCCCGGCTCATGTTGGTGATCGGGTCCCTCAGGATCCGGTTTGATACCGTCCGCAGAGGGGTAAACAGGGCCTCCAATTTCTACGATAAACATACCACCTATGAATACTGCAATGTGATTCATTACTCCTTGTCCATTACCTGCTCGTTGACGTCCAGTGGCAGGTTTGAAATGTAAATGTTGGTGGAAGACTCGTCTTGGAGGCTCCTGAGGCGCGAGCTAAAGGACTCCTGGCCGACTTTGGCAAACGAGGCTTGCAGGCCGTGGCTGTTGAAGTCTTCAATGGCACGGGCGCAGTCCTCTTCTCTTTCGTAGAGAGCAAAGCCGTAGCCTTTGCACTTGAGAGACTTTGGGTCGATCATGGCCTTGGAGGACTCGACAGGACCGTATCTATGAAAAGGAGAAGGCGGTTAAGAAAAAGAAGAAGAGTACTGGATTCAGACGTACTGCTTGCAGAGCGCCAAGAAAGCATCGTCGGTGACATTCTCGGACAGGCCGCGGACGTAGAGGTTGCGAGTATGGAATTCAGTCTTGTGGAGCGGGCCAGGCAAGTGGTACTGGGGCGGGGAAGTAGGAGAAGAGGCACCGGAGAGCATGGGCGATGAAATATGCAGGGGCGGGAAAGACAAGTTGGGATGCACGATATACGTCGGGGGAGACCACGCCTGAAGATATGGGCTAAACGGCGGGCTTGTCGGATGGCTCGGCGGTGACTGAGGGTGCATCGCCGGTGAGCCTGGATAGCTCTGATAGCCTCCGTAATAAGGCCGCACAGAATACGCGTAATGGTGCTCTCCTCCCACTCCCATTCCACTGCCATCGTACGCAATCATCCCTCCTTCGTGGACGTACCCCATCGGAACAGGCGGATACGCTGGCGACGTCGCCATGGGCACGCAGCCTCCGTTCGAGGGTGTACTCGTTCCACCGACCAGTCGGGCCGCTTTCCGATCCTTGTCTTCCTCCATTTCAAACAAAAGGGAACAAAAGAAAAGAGAAAGAGAAGAAAAAAAAAAAGAAAAAGAGGGCACTCCACGAGGGGCCAAGACCGAAAAGAGAAATAAAAATGGTATCAAAGAAAAAAGTTTGAGCTGGGATGTCACCTTTATTGGGAAGGAAACACCAAATGCGTTCGTGCATGTTTCTCTCTGTACTGTACTGTATTATGGACGGTACAAAACTTTAGGTCCATTCACTCTTATTTTCTCTAGACGATGCGGCAACACGTGCTCATACACCATCTTGACCCAGTCGCATAGCATGGGCCGGGTATCGCGGGGATCGATAATATCAGGAATATCAAACACTTCTGCCGTCCGCAATGGCGACCGCACCGCTTCAAACTTGGCCATCAAACTGTTGTACAGCTCGTTGCGCTTTTCGCCCGCCGCTTCCAGGTCCCGACGGTACGCCGCCTTTAAATTATACAGTATAACATTTTCATGATTAATTAAATTTCACAGCCACACATTTACATATCTTTCTTGAAACTTACCAAAATGCCTCCTTCCAGTGGAAGACTGCCCCAGTCGCCGCTCGGCCAGCCCACACGCATGTTGGGCACCCGGTTGTCCACAAACGCTGCACCAGCCACGCCAAACACTTTGCGCAGTACCACCGTGAAATAAGGCACGTCGCTTTGATACAGCGCAGCCGTCAACGTCGAGCCGTAACGGATCGTCCTGTTCAAAATATATTAGGCACCTCGAAGCTTTTCTACACTTTCACCTACGCTTCCTTCTCGGCCTTGGTACCGACGGCAAAGCCTGCATAGTCCGCAAAGTCAAGGATGGGAATGCCAAACGTGTCGCAAAGATCAATATGGCGTCTGAACTTGTTGCAGCTGGCCGTGCTCAGCACGCTGCCGTTGAGGGTGCAATCAAACGTCAGGATACCGACGGGATAGCCGTTCATGCGGCCCAGGCCGCACACGGCACCGTCGCCCCAGCGCGCGCCAATCTCGAACCACGAACCGGCATCCAGGACGCGCGTCAGGATGTCGCGCACCTGGTACATGCGTTGCCGTCGCTGGGGAATTATGTTGAGCAGTGCGTCGTCGCGGCGGTCGACCGGGTCGTCGCAGGCCACCACAGGCGGGAGCTGGTACGTGCTGCTCGGCAGGTAGCTCAGGAACTGGCGAACCTGGGCAAAGCATTCTTGCTCGTTCGCTGCCAGGTTGTCGAATGTGCCGTTCGAGGTGTGGAGAAGCGCGCCGCCAAGAGACTGCTTGGTCACGGTCTCAAAGGTGGCATTTTCGACGACGGGCGGGCCTGCCGCAAAGAGGGAGCCAATGTCGCCTGCGACTACGCTGAAATGGGTGAGCGTTGCACGAGCGGCACCCAGACCCACAGCTGTATGTATAGATTGTGTTATGTGATGAGCGATATACAAGTCATGGTTAAGCAGCGTACCTGGACCGAGCGCGGCTGCGACGACGGGGATTTCAGAAAGGGAGGCAATCATATCATGCATGCCGATCAACGGTGGCAGGTAAGTGTAACCTTTCTCAAGCATGAGCGTGACCGAGCCACCACCGCTACTGCCGTCAATCAAACGCACCTATGTGTCGATACATGATAATGAATAACTGCACAAGCTACATTAAATGGTGTTTACCATAGGGATCTTGAACTTGCGTGCGCTTTGTTCGGCGAGAATCTAATTCGCAAATTAGCCTTCTTCTTGAGCGGCATAATGCAAGACGAGTTGTACCGATTTGCCCCAGACAGAACCATCGGCGTGTCCAGCCCGGATAGAAAAATCATCGGCGCCGACCATGACAGGACGCTGCTCGACGAGAGCCTTACCGGCAATAAAGTTGGCAGCCGAGTAGCTTTTGACGGATCCATCCGGGTTGTACAGCGCGCGGCCGGCGACGCTACCAAACTCTTGAAAGGTATCTTTGTCGACGAATTGATCGACGCGCTCGCGGACCCAGAGCTTGCCTTGC
This sequence comes from Syncephalastrum contaminatum, assembly GCA_013461545.1. Lineage (NCBI taxonomy): Eukaryota > Fungi > Mucoromycota > Mucoromycetes > Mucorales > Syncephalastraceae > Syncephalastrum > Syncephalastrum contaminatum. The sequence goes on along the minus strand of VAFG01000301.1, from coordinate 146,734 downwards.
GTCTTTTGTCGAATATAACCGTGATCGTCCGGGTTGGCGGTGCGGTTTTGCTGTTTTCGACGCTCAATTTCTTGCAGAATGTCCTATAATATGCAAAAATGTGAGTGAGTGAGACGCGTGCGCAAGTGCGTGTGTCTCGTCAAAGAGCACCGTGTAAAAACCAACCTTCCACTCTGATTTTTCGAGCGCCTCGTCTACTTTCTCATCCGTGTTGAGATGGTCGACAATGGTCTTCAGTCTATCCTTGGCTTGGCCCATTTAAAAATGAAAAAGTGATGAAAAAGTAACAAGAAAGCGAAAGAGATATTCGTGCGAATGGCCTTTAGTCAGGCCTATTTTTGCAATTTGGAGCGGAGAAACACTTTTTGCATTTTTGTGCGGGCGTGTGTATTCGCTTTAGCGTGTATATCAGTCAAATAAAATAGGACGGGCATCCCGTTCTGCAAAAAGAAAAAAAGAAAATGCATTCGTTTTATGTATTACTGTTATGGCTGAAGGCCTCTTCGTCGCGCGTGGAATGGGCAAAATCATAACGGTAATGTTCCTCCATGGTGCCGAGTTTACTAAGTGCCTCGGCAGCTGTCTTGGGGTGATGGACACCCGGATCAGACGAGAGTTGACGGCCTGTGAATAGAAGGTCCACCTCTTCCAACGACTTTCCCTAAGATAATGAAATGAATCAGAGCCTGAGAGACCCAATGATAATAATAACGATGCAGATAGCCTTCATTTTGTCACTTACGAGCGTTTCTGGGAAAAAGAAATAGACGGCGACAAGGATAAACACATTAAAAACTAGGAAGACGATATAGGAATGCCAATGTATATGTTCCATCGCGACTGGAGTGAGCTGGAGAACGCCAAACGTGAATAGCCAGTTCGTGGCCGATGAGAGACCCAATCCTTTTGATCGCCAGGCTGAAAGCAAGTCCGAATGTGAGTGTAAGCCATTTTCTTTTGTGTTGTTACCTTGAGAATAGAGCTCGGGGGGATAAATCCATCCCATGGGCCCCCAAGTGCAGCCATAAACAAAGATAAAGACGTAAATAACAATCACAAAGACGATTGAGGAAGCGACGCTGTTGAGCGCGTACGCTGCCGAGTTGAACGTATCGTTCATTGATCCGTTCGCAAGCACAGGCGGCTGGAGATGAAAGTCGCTTATCCCTGCAATGCAAGTCATGATAATTTGGCACATTACCAGGACAATGGAGCCGCCTATCATGATAGGCCGGCGCCCCCACCTATCGATCTAGTTCATCCTATTAGTCATAGCTTTCGTGAATTTTTTTCTTTTTTTCTGGCTTACAAATATCATGGCTGGAAGCGTTCCCACCACGAGAACCGTGCTTCCAACGCCATGGGCTAGTATTTCGTGTTTGATAGTCAGTCAATCAAATAGGAAGGAAGACAGACAGAATCAAGGGCTCCGTACCAAACGCCGTCACTACTTGGCCATTGATACCGCCACCTTCAATGATGGCTGGGTTGTAGATCCTATTTATTTTTAGAAAAATTGAAGAAAAAAAAAAAAGAATGGAGTAAGCTCGAGGAAAAGCAAAAGCAAAACTTTTCCTGCACGGGCGTCACTTACAAAAGTGCATTGGCACCAGTTAGCTGTTGAAAGGCTTGCACGGCCATACCGAGCAAGATGCGCCGTCGTGTGCCGTGAAAATCCTTTTGAAACACCTGCGAGTAACGCGGACGTAGGAACTTCTCGGAAAACAGGATACTCTGCTTGATTTCTGTAAATTCGCACTGCACATCCGGGTGGGTGAGCGTGCCGTCACCTCGCACCTGCGACAGGACAATCAGCGCTTCTTCTTCCCGCCCTTTCTGGATCAGGTACCGTGGACTACCGGCATTCTGTAAATCGCTACGCCTCACATACGAAAAAAAAAAAAAGAAACCAATATACCTTCGCGGGATGAATCCTAAACCCAGGGTATAAATGCCGCCTACAACGAACTGGATACCAATGGCGAGTCTAATGAGCTTCAGTTAGCGCGAGATTCTTTTGTAGTGTGCCGCACTTGGCACCACATCCACGGACCTCCATGATGATGGTGTCCTTATATTAAGGCATCCAAAAGATATCCAACTTGCAGCAACAATGCCCAGAACAATGGCAAATTGCTGAATGGATATCAGTCGACCGCGTAATTTTGTGGGCGCTAGCTCTGATTGATCTAGTTGATAAGGTTAGAAATGTAATCTATGCAGGGCTTACAACATCTGACTGTTGTCCTTACATAAAGGCACGACCATGGAAAAGATGCTATAAACAGAAAAGAAAAAAGAAAATCAGCTTGACGTATATCCATACTACATACGCAGTTTTTACTTTACCCCACACTAAATCCGGCCAGGATCCGGCCGATATAGAGCATGGCCGCGCCTTCTGCAGCCATCTGTAAAAGGGTTGCTGGGAAAAAGAGGATGCATCCAATGTAGATCAACGCCCGTCGGCCAGTCCAATCCGCAAAAAGGCCGGAGAGCAGGCTCGCCACGAACGCGCCCACAGAAAGCAACGTCGTCAGCGTCACGTGTGTATCGACTGTGTCTTTGATGCCAACAATAGGGATAAAACCTGGCATCCGCAGCACGTTCGTTAAAATGACGAGATTATACCTGTGTAACCCAGACTGTTAATTTCCTGCATGACAAGCGCCATGCGCGTGCGTATTACACACTCACCCAAACTTTATGCGGGGCGGATCACGGGGCAATCACAATAGAAGCAATTACAATGAGAATACATGGTCTCGTTTGAAGCAAAGGAAAAAAAAAGGCAGTTACCAGGAATCCACCTAATGACAGAAAGCTAATGGCAATGCATGAGTCCACACCATTATTCTTCACCATTATTCTTCATGATCGGTAATTCTGCTCTACCAAACTTTACCTGCAATAGTAATACAGCTTTGTCGTGGTTCTAAAGGCAATGGCCATGGTGGATACACGGACGTCTTGAGCTAAAAGTTATGACTTCCAAGACACGACAACAAAAAAGTAGGATGCACGCGAGCAAAGATGAACAATAATGTTTCCCGTTAAGGAAATGTACACGGATATTTTCAACGACAGAAAAAAAAAAGTGGAGCATTGGTCACGTTATCCTGTCTAAAATAATGACGATGAACGAAGAGTAGTAGTGAGGATAAAAGAGAACTCTTCTAGCCTTGATCTCGTTCATGGTCTGTTTAAGCCAAAAGAGAGAAGGAGAGGGTCAGTGCTTCTACAAAAGAGACCAGCAAGCCGGATCTCCGGAAAAAAGTCATATCTAACTCCTATGGATTGCGACTTCTCTCCTCATCATCTATGACAACCTCCCCCTAGTCCCCCAACATACAAACATTCTCCAGACTGTACCAGCTGAGAATAAAAGCATTGGTCCTGTAGTTTAGGCTGACATATTGTGAAAGCCGACATGCCCCTTTATCATGTCTGTGACATACGGAAATCAGAAAAAGGGAAATAAAAATGGTATACGTTAAAAAGCAGCTGCGTAAATGAAACCATGCGACAACACTCAAAAAATACACACCCTTTATCTCCCCATGGTAGTATTGATAATAAAATGACCCAGGTAGCATTTTCACAAATCGAATGGCGCGCGATGGTATGTGCATTCGTATAAAAAAGAACCTGATGCGTTGGGGTACCAGGAACTCAGATTGAGAGCGAGGCTGGTTGCACCCTGTCTCCCTCTTTATCCATTTCTTGCATTGCATTCCCGTCCCTTTTTTCCTTCTTATCTCTGTCTCCTTTTATACGGCGTTCTTCCTATATACGCACCCTTTTGTTTCTTGTTTTGCCTCTGCCGTTATATCAACACCCATACCTTCAATATGCGCATGGGCCGCTCTATCGCTGCAGCTGCGCTCATCTTTGGTTGCGTCCAATCCGTCGTAGCTGCGCCTGCCGAACATCGTCAGAGCAACCAAGGTAGTAACGAAGACCGCCTGGCGGCTGTCAAGAGTGCCTTCCAGCATGCCTGGCAAGGTTACACCCAATACGCTTGGGGTCACGATGAATTGCGGCCATTGACTAATGGCTCGTCTGATACACGGTAATCGTTTTAATGTTACATAAAGTCTCGTAAGCTCACATTTAGTAAAATCTGTATTCCATCAGCAACGGCTGGGGTGGTAAGTCCATCAGATTCAACCATCGGATTGTCCCATGCTCACCAATATATATTACAGCTTCCATTTTTGATGCTCTCGATACCATGATCATCATGGGCTTGGACGAAGAATATCAAAAGGCCATGGATCACGTTCTCCAAGTCAATTGGAAGTCGACCCAGGAACCCTCCAAGACTTTTGAGACGAACATTCGCTACCTAGGCGGTCTCCTTTCTGCTTACGATCTCCGGCCTGACCCTCAACTTTTGAAAAAGGCAGTGGACCTTGCACACACTGTCATTCTTCCTGCCTACAATACACCCAATGGTATTCCGGCGGCCTACGTCGACGTGGCCCAGTAAGCCAATTAAAAAGAGACTACTATACGTTGCTTACTCTTGCCCCAGGGGTAAACCTACCAATGAGAAGGGCCTGATCTTGGCCGAGTTTGGCTCGCTTCAGCTCGAGCTCGTCCGCCTCACTCAGCTGACGGGTGACAGTCAATATGCCACCCTTGCCAACAGCGTCATTGAAAAAATTGCAAGAGTCCCTGCCTCTTTTCCTGGTCTTTATCCCATTACCTGGAACCTCGATAGCTTCACCCCTTCCAGCGGTAAGTTTAATTGAAATGAGTGACATCGCCTTCTTTACTAAGCTTTCTGAAAATCCAGGCTACGTCACTATTTCGGGCGGTGGTGACAGCTACTATGAATATCTTCTCAAGACACACATGCTGATGGAGGGCGACGAAGAGATGCAGCTAGACATGTGGAAGATCGCAGCCCAGAGTATGAAAGATTACCTGAGGTCAGAAACGAGCAAGGGGATGGTGTTCCTGAGTGAATTAGACGATAATTACAAACTGCTCCAAACGGGCGAATTGGTAAGCTAATGATACATATGTATACCCTACAAAAAAGGGTATATCTATCCGGATATTAACAGCATATCATCCAGGTCTGTTTTATGCCTGGCAATTTGCTGATGGGCGCGCGCTATCTGAATGACCCTAATCTAGAGAAATTCGCGACTGAGCTCATGGACGGCTGCTACAATGCATGGGCGCTCACCCCGACCGGTCTGGCACCCGAGACGTGGAGTTGGATCGACGCAAGTCAGGATGTCACCAAGTACCCCAAAGTTATGCAGACCGCCATGCAAACCACTGGCTATGTTGCGCAGGACGTATCGTACGACCTGCGACCGGAGACGCTCGAGAGCATCTTTTACTTTTACCGCTTGACGGGCGATCCGAAATACCAAGATATGGCATGGAACATTTTCCAGTCCATTGAAAAGTACTGCAAGACCGGTGCTGGCTACACCCGGGTTGCGGACGTGTCCAACGCTGGATCAGTGCAGCAGAAGGACTTTGAAGAAAGGTAGCCGCATGGTGTATATGAAATTTTTTTTCGTGTTTGTTTACTCACACATATGGATGTTCGCGTCTATAGCTACTTCTTTGCCGAGACGCTCAAGTATCTCTACCTCATCTTTGCTGACCCCAGCTATATCTCTCTTGACGACTATGTTCTCAACACGGAAGCCCATCCCTTCAAGCTCAAAAAGCCCGTCAAGATCCAGGCAAACTTCTCTTAGGAGATAAAAACATACACGACATACAAACATAACTGAAACAAATAATAAATGTACTACTGTTTCTCTCAGAGCGTGGCGGAATGCGAAATTTTTCATCGATAATAGCCTGGGGCACGACGTCCCATCTTCCTCTTTCTTTCCCTTCCCCCATCCTTTCTTCTTTTCATCCATCCATCCTTGAATCACCATGGTAAGTACCTGATCCCCCATCTATTCTCCCTCCATCACCTACACATACAGACCGTTTGGATGGATCCGTTCCTCCTTCGGTTTGTGGATGAGCAAACACAATGTTGTTTTGCATCTCCTTGGCACAGAGGCATCCCTTCCGCGTTTCTATAACCGGGGGACCTCGCTTTACCTCCTCCCACTCTATATGGCTGAGCATCCAGACCTTGTGTCTGGTTTGCTCTTAGAGTGCCGTTTGTCAGAATTGTGAATTTCGCCAAAATTTGAATCTGACCAAACATTTTGCACTCAATGACAGCCACCTGCCACCAAGAAGTCTACTGGCAAGAAGGTCGCCCCTGCTCCCTTCGCCGTGAAGAAGACCCAGAAGAGCGGTAGCAAGAACCCCCTTCTCGAGTCCCGCCCTCGCAACTTTGGCATCGGCCAGCACGTCCAGCCCAAGCGTGACGTGACCCGCTTCGTCAAGTGGCCCGCCTACGTCCGCCTTCAGCGCCAGAAGCGCATCATCTACCAGCGCCTGAAGGTCCCCCCGGCCATCAACCAGTTCACCCACACCCTGGACCGCAACACTGCTGCTCAGGCCTTCAAGCTCGCCAACAAGTACCGCCCCGAGACCAAGGTCGAGAAGCGCCAGCGTCTGCGCGAGGCTGCTGAGGCCAAGGCTAGCGGCAAGGAGATCAAGACGGACAAGCCCAAGGTTATCAAGTTTGGCTTGAACCATGTGACCGCCTTGATCGAGGCCAAGAAGGCTCAGCTCGTGCTGATCGCCAGCGACGTTGATCCTATTGAGATCGTCGTCTGGCTGCCCGCGCTCTGCCGCAAGATGGGCGTCCCGTACGCCATCGTCAAGGGCAAGGACCGTCTCGGTACTGTCGTACACCAAAAGAAGGCCACCGCGCTTGCTTTTGTTGACGTCAAGGACGAGGACAAGTCCGAGCTGGCCAACGTCGTGTCTGCCATCAAGGCCAACGACAAGTGGGAGGAGGAACGTCGCCACTGGGGCGGTGGTATCAACGGCCCCAAGTCGAACGCCCGCCAGGCTAAGCTTGCCGCCGCTGCTGCCAAGGAGATTGCTGCTCGTCAGTAATCTACTGTTTTTTATTGATCTTTCAATAAAAGGATATCCCATCCCCCTTCTTGTATATAGTCTACAACGCAAACAATCATGGATATGGTGTGATGTTATGTACACATTGTTTATGTATGGGTATGAATGCGCTGTCTATTATTTGGAACCTGAGATCTGGTGCACGACCCAGTCGAGACCTTCGTGTAATCTACAAAACAGATAGCATGTGTGAGCCAAGCAATGTATTACTGTTGTTATTATGGCGCACCCTTCACCAGATAGAGCGGAACAGGCCTGTTTAATTTGAAATAAGTGCAACAAACGGGTGAGCGGCAGGAAGGCGGCATGATTGACCGATTCTTACTTGGATGTGCCACTGTCGGTCTTTTAGACTTGACAGACTCAAAGCATCGGAAATCTTGGCTGCGTTTAATGCGCCCTTGGCATCCTGCTTATTGGCAAACACGAGTAGACTCGCGTTTTTGAGTTGCTGATAAAAATACTCCCAAGTGAATACTATGGCTTTATAAATTTCAATCTACACGTACCTCGCTCTCCATCATCTGATGCAGTTCGTGCTTTGCGATATGAAGGCGAGCTGCGTCTGTGCTATCAATCACCATAATGACCGTCTGTATAAAAAAAGGGTACAGGTTAAAACTCCCTGCGTGCACGCAAGAGAGAGAGGTCTCTCACCTGAGTGTCTACGTAATAAGTCTTCCACGATGATCGCAATGTTTCTTGGCCGGCAATATCCCACATGACGAACCGAATGTTTTTGTACACAATTTCCTCGACGTTGCTGCCAATAGTGGGCGTCGTTGTCACAATCTGGTTCATCAAACTGGCAGATGGAAGGAGGGAGGGGTCATTAGATCAGCTCTCTGCATAGCAATGTAGTACATACAGCTTGTAGAGAATCGTCGTCTTGCCCGCATTATCAAGACCGACAATGATGATCTTGACTTCGGCTTTCGAGAAGAGTTTCTGCCATAAAGAACTGAAAACGATGCCCATCACGAAAATAAGAAGAAAGCAAAAGGAGGAGACATAGAGTGCGGATGAAAATTGATTTTTTAGGCTTGTTTTTTAAAAGTGACCATGCCAGCTGGACACGGATAATGACACGGATAATGTTACAACACGTGAGAGAGACAAGAGTATAGAAGAAGAAAGAAGAGATGACAGCAAGAAGGAAGGGATATTATGCAGTAGTAGTAGTAGTCGTAGTAGTGTTCGATGAAAGGATGGATCGAGTCATAATCATGTCACTGACCATATCCGCCGCGAAGTCGTCCTCACCGTCTGTAGCAGACTCGAAGTCAACGTAAGGTTTTGACTTTACCCAGTGGTGCGGATCATCCTTTTTGAGATCGAATCCTTTGGCGGCTGCAGGGACGAGACAGACACACTCGAGCTCAGGGCAAAGTTGAAGCAGCTCGGCGACGTGCCGTTGGGACCAGGTGCGGCGGGTAGCGAGCGTCAGCAGCTGCAGTCGCTGACCCGCGCGTGGGTGGTGCTTGAGCTCTTTGAGGAGCGTGCGTGCATGAATATGGACTTGGCAGCCCAGCATAAGATCGGATAGGTCCGGGCACTGGTTGAGGAGGCGGCCGAGCTGGCGAGCGTCAATGGCTGCATAGTTGGGTTGCTGGGCCGCCCCGATTAATTCGAGGCGCCGTAACGCCAGCGTGCGGTTCAGCTTGCCAAAGGCATGGCTGGACAGCGTCATCCAGCCACACACAGTCAAATTCCTCAGATTCGGACACTGCTCAAGGAGATACTGCACAATCGTGTCGCGTACGCCCCAGATCCGGACCGACCGGATATGCCGTACGTGGGGCTCAATCAGCCTCTTCAAGTCGTTCAACTGCCACAGTGCCATCGTGGCGGTAGTGTTAGCAATGAGCTGGCCTGGCGGCTCAAGACAAAGGTCCCGCCAGAAGGATGGGTGGTCGCAGAAGTGTCGCAGCTGCTTCGATGCAAGGCGTGCGACAGCGAGGTCGTCGAGCGTCAAAAAGGATGTAATGTGCCACATGAGTTCGGGTGGTAAGCTGTGAAGCATATTGCGCATGTTGTATTATGAACGTTTGGATAAAGTGGATGGGAGAGAGACAAGAAAGTGAGAAGGTGTTAGGTGCAGAGGGAGTGTATCTTTTATACTTGACATGTCGGGGCAGACCGAGCGAGCAAACAAAGGAAACCATGTGGCCAACCCAAATTCCACATGCTGAGGGCGGTGTACGTCATAAGCTCGCCGCTCAACTGCCAAGATCTGCAATGATCCACCCTTTTTTTGCGACTTGTTTGTCTTTTTCCGGCTGTTATTGTTTCTCATAGAAGAGAAGAGTGTCTTTTACGCACAATTACTTTTGTTCTTGCTTTGATCCAATACTCCAACAGCCAGGACAGTTATGAAGCACTTCGTGGATAAAGATGTCACAATCCATGCAGAACTCCTGCTTGCATCGCGGGCATGCATACCGCCCTTGATTTGTGGATTCAGCCTTGTCGAAATGAACCAGACACGAAAAGCAATGCAATGCATGGCCGCTGGTAGCGTCGGGGTAGCCCGACAAAAAAGACATCAGTCACCTGAGCTTTTTAACTCTCCTATTTATCCATGCAACTTACTTGCCACGCACTTCATCAAAGTTGTCCACGGGGAATAGATGGTGGTATGATCGCGCAAGATGAGGTGAAGATACCAGGGTCAGGCCGCAGATATCGCAGTCGCTCGGCAGCTCGCACACCTTGGAAGCGCATCGAGGGCAGATGTACCCCATTGTCGTCAGCTTGGAGTGGCTATTGGGTCGA
>VAFG01000301.1:109570-131176 GCA_013461545.1 Syncephalastrum contaminatum | reverse complement strand
TTTTTTTTTTTTTTTTTGCATTTTAGATATGTTAATGTTGCCGATTAGACATATTAGACCATTCCGTTGGGGTATCCTCAGGGATCAGCACCCCTACTCTGGTCTGTCTATATCGCACAGCTTATTTAAACATAAGGAGATAGTCTGTGAACTCCCAACATTCGGTAAGTGGTGCTTAATGAACTACAGTTCAAAAGTCGTCCGACGCGGAGTCAAGTGGGGTCCGACAGTCTTCATACAAGTTGTGGGTCGCTTCTTGCTTTATCATCTTCCAAAGGCTTTTACTGGTCTTGTCTTTATCACCCACGCATAGCATAAAGCCGCTCCCATATCACAAAAGACAATTCTTTACCTTTAGGTTGGGGAATTTAATGGTATTACAAGCTGAATACAGACAGGATTCAACCTCGCAAATATAAAATATACAAAAACAATATCATACTATATGTACAAGGTCTCCATTCATACTACTCGAACCTAGTAAAGTAGACTCGATCTCAGGACTCCTCTGATGATAAGCCAACACGCTGTCGGATTGCTTCATCAGCTGGGACATACACCCGCTCGCTCGGTGTCCACAGATTTTCGGTATCACCGTGCTCGATGCGGGTGCGCATTTCGACGACGAAGTCAGTGATGTCTTCAATCGAAACGATCCACTCTGTAGCAAACTTGCGCAGAATCTCATCGCGCAAGCCGAGCTGGATAGCACGTCGATGCTCCGCACGGGTGGGTGGCAGAGTAGGCAAATGATCGGGATCCCACTGAAGCCGTACCTGGACATCTTCCTTCTTGCGCACCTCTTGACCTGCAAAGCGGGTACTGTGCGCGGCATGGCTCAGAATGGTGTCAAAGGCGTGGCGTGGAATTCGTATAGCCAGCGTGCGCTCTTGATGGTGCTTGGTGTTCCATCCACTACGGTACTGCATCCAGCAAAAGTTGGGCTTGATCCAGGACATCCGGGTCATCTTGTAGTCGCCTCCGAATTGCTGGTTCTGGACGGCGTACTCGGCAATGCTCGGCTTGAAGGCCTGATACACCGTGATAGTCTCCTCGTCGTAGTGGGCCAGAATGTGCTGTCCTTTTTGAGGCCATCGTGCGGCTTGCTCAGCATAGGGCTCTACGGCCGTGATGGTTTTCAAGGAAACTTGAGGCTTGCTAGAAACGGTCATGGTAGGTATAAAATAAGCAAACAGCTAACAACAGTATAAGAGATGAGGGATAGATAATAATGAGAGACTACTTGAAAATGTTTGCGCTATATATAGGCATTTCGGATGGAAGACTCAGACTACTGCGGCAGGTTAAAAGGCACGTACTGCGGTGCGTGGAACGCGAAACGCGACCGAAGAAGTAAGTTGTAGATCGAAGGTGTCGGTGGCGCAGAAGGTGGTCGAATTAGGCAGTGTGCGCCACAATTCCCCCCCGTTGCACAGGTTTATGCTACTCTTGGCCGTATTATTAATTTGCTGGAGTGGGTCTAGCCTTGATAGTACATCTGGATCAACAGTCGTCGTTCTGTTTTCTCTGGCTCATGATCTCGATATCTTGTTCACCGCGTATGTATGCCAAATTGGACCTCAGCATTAATAAAGTAAGTAAAAGTCTTTATGGCGGACAACGCAACCGACATTGTGGTCAGATATGTAAAGAACGAACAACGAATCGTAGCGCCTATGTGATCACTTTATTCTGAACCCAAGTACCGACATGCATAAGGGATTCCCATCATCCTAAAGTCGATAGTATCTCACAGAAAAGAGAAATTATATACTAAAGGCAAAATATATGACGGAGACGGCAAGAATACCTCATCGTAACCATAATGAGCCGTATAATCATATCCCTGGCTAATGTTTACCAGCTTGCAAAAATCTTACGGGACATTCAAAAAGAAAGGATTACGCATGTACGTAGGGCGTAAGTTCACATTTCTATGTCATCGTCAGGTAGACTTTTGCAAAACATGCATAATAAGGGAGATCCAACACGCTAGACAAATTTACTTGCATGCAAAGAAATAAGTACAGGACAAGTAAACATTGAATTTATGCCGCAGAGACAACAGATAACGCCATATACACAGCGATTATGCTCGCTTTTCAATGAAGACGTACAATCAGGAACTAAGGCACATTCCAGAAGTACACGCGGCCCCTCTGGTATCAGTAAGCCAGCAGGAGGTACGGGTCATGTGGATGAAAAGATAAAGGTGTGATGCATCAGCGGCCATGCCAACCGGTGCGATGGCAGTCCGGGGATACAAGGTTAGTTGACAGGTCTCAAGCATTCGTCGCACGTGCACATATCGAGGGACAAGTAAAGAGAGATAAAACAAAAAAGAAAAAAAGGCGGGCAATGGATACGAGAAGGGGCATGAAGTCTTCTCCAGTTCTGACGTCATGTGGCCACGGGGTCAAAGATGATGGATCACACAGACAGTACAACATAGTGGGAAAGGCGGTTCTCCATTTTTTCGCCCCTTTTTCTTTTTTCGCTTTCTTTATCAGCGTTTTCCCGCTGACACCATCTGTCCGGATCACCCAAAGCCTTTTATTTGCCTGTTTATAGCACCACTCGGCCGACGACTCGCTGCCAGGTCCCCATCACCACCTTTCTTAATTGTTCTTCTGCCAGGAGCGACCAGGGTTGCCTTTACTCTTTCCCGCCTCCCGCATAAACCGGATCTACTGTATTATGACTGCTGCCTTCGAACTGGTGCTTACACAGATCATTCGTAACGCAAGTCCTATGCCGACATAATCCGGACCAACCCGCACATCCACTCTTCACACCTTATAATTATCGATCCCCTCTGAAAAAAAAAGTGAAAAAAGGCCCAAAAAAAGAGGAAAAAAGAAGAAACCGATAAAAAAACTATCAGTTCCTGCCCCCACCCACAATTTTATCACACACATACGCACACACATACACAAGAGCTTATACTTTATGTCTTTCTTTGAACTTCTTTGTAACTGTCTCCGGTCCTTCTCCTGGATCAATCGAATCGCGGTCTCGACGGCGCAGACCACTGCTGCAGCTCCGGAGCATGCATTGCTGCGCAGTTTGGCGCCCGCTTCGACGCATCCTTCCGGACCCTTTCTGACGGAGTCGACCCTGGTTGTGGACCAGGCTGTCACTGGCGCTGTCGGTATGACGACGTATGATGACTGGACACTGCAAACCTGGCTGAGCGGTCTTCCCAAACTCTCGCTCTGTCACATCCTCACCGACAATCTGCTGCAGAACCCCAAGGTGGCTTCTTTTGTGGAGAGCGCCCGCCCGACACCCGCCGCCTATGAGCCGTACTGGCCTCCTGTCATGCGCGCCTTCCCTACCACGACAACCCTTGACGAAAAGATGACACCCGAGGACAGCGTTGCCGAGTTGCATTACCAGGAGCTGCTGGCCATACAGTCCCGTGCGCGGCAGATTGTGCATCAAATTGACGCACAGCGACCTTCGGACCAGTATGCAAGTGAGGAGATGATCGCACGCGATCTGCGCCGCCTTATTCGTTTATGCACCAACACGCTGTACGCCACCGCCGAAGGTCACTCGGTGCCCGCCCTTATCGGCCTCTTGGTCGTCGCCCAGGAGTGTCTCGAGGCCGTCCCGCGCTTGCGCCGTTACCTCTTCTCTCAAGCCGGCACCGGCCGCCTTATCGTGCTCGAGATGGCGAGCATACTCAAGAACTTTAAGCAGCCCTCCACTGCCTCGCCCATTGCTCAGCGCGCGCTGCTCTTCAAAGTCCTTGAGCCACCGCCGGGTCATTCTGCAAGTTGGTTTCCCTGTGTTATCGAAAGCACCTGCTTGGAAATGGCGGACCACGACCGCGAGTGGGTCCACAGACAAGAATATGAGAATGTAGCAGATATCGCTTCCCAATACCTATAGTTCTTGTAACACAGCCATTGAATGAATAAAAAGAGGGCAATCCTTCTTTTTCTTTACTATAACTTTATTATTACTCTTAAGATGATGTTGTAACTGCTGCTGTTGCTTCTGCTCCAGGGGTGCCATTGGCCTTGGTAAGGGGTAGCCGCTTTCTGCCGTGGTTCGAGACGCCCTTGGGAGTCTTTTGGTCAGGTGCCAATGCACCCAACTCCGCTGCACGCGCGATCGCAAGGTTGAGTTGCTAGACAAATAAATTCATATTAGTGAGCTGCACGGTCCGTGCACAACTACACCATCTGTGACGAAGAAAAATAAAAATAAAAAGAGATCGGCCACTTACAATAGCAAGGCGGTATTCAAAGTCGTAGCCGGAATGCGATAGGCCGATATCCCATAGATTCCTGGCTCGCTGTATGTCACCCTGGAACCAGGACACGGTGCCAGACTCCCTAAAAATAAACAAACAAATAAGCTTTCGGTACCCAGTCCGTGCTTCGACACATACCAATAGGCGTAAGGCACCACCCATTTTGAGTGCGGAATGCGGTCCTTGTTATCAATAATCCAGTTCAAATGCACGATCGCGTCCTTGCTTTGTCCCAGGCAGTTGTAAATGGCAGATTTGAAGAGCAAGAGGGTTGCCCGCTGGTCGTAATAGTTGGGAGGAGGCAAGTCGGGTACAAGCTGGAACATGCGCACTTCGTATTCGCGCTTTTCACGTCGATAGATCACGTTGAGGGTTTCGTCAATCTGCTCCAGACAGCGCTCCAGCGTGGTGGACTTCATGTTGGCAAAGAGGTTCCACAGGTACAGAATCTCGTAAGCAGGCAAGCTAAAGTCCATGTCCTGATAGCCGCTGCGCTCATAAAACTCGATGCGGTGCAGCAAGAACTGGTCAAGCTGCGGCTTACGCTTGGAAGAGGAGACGAGCTTGGTCACCTGCGCGAAGGACAAGATGGCCTCGCTGCGATTGCCGAGCATTTCCATGCACGCGCCGTAAAAGTACTTGTTAAATGCGGGCGAGCCATACTTGCCTTGCAGCTCGACCATGCGCAGAGCAGCGCTTGCCCAATCCAGACCAATCGCACAGTTGAAGGCCATCTCGTACGAAGCCAGGTGTCCGATCGCTCCTTCGGCCCACTCGCCTCGGCTGACTTCGTATGTATACATGAACGACTGGGATGAGAGAGGTGTGTTGCGAGATAGACGAGAGATACGACCGGCGTAATACAGAAACAGCGCAGAGTTGGGGAACGTCTTTTGCGCACTCAGGAGGATCTCGATCGCAGACTGGATAAGGTCGCTTGTCAGTACCAGAGGGCAGTAGGTCATGAGCGTAACATAATAAGTCAGAAGCCTACAGTGAACAGAATCGTTAGGAGCATGGTAAAAGATATGAGTTTTTTTTGATAGACTTACATCATGGACGCCAAGGGTGAACGAATCCGTTCACCTTCCATGCATAGCTTGAGCAGTGCAAAACCGAGATGCTTGTCTGCCTTCCAGCCAAAGGCAGAAACAACCTTGAGAATTTTAGCCGGGAGCGACGAGAGCAGTAGATGGACAGAGCCGATACTTTAAAGAAAAATCGTAAATCTTGGGCTGAAAAAGCTCATGTGTCGCGTCATACCCAAATTGAACGGCAGAGATCGTATCCCTGTCCATATACCGGTTGAACTCTTGACCCATCTTTTTGTATTCTTGCCAGACATAGCTGTAGCTATTGTAAGCTAAAAACTGGTGAGTGACACAAAGCTTCATTGAGATCTGCTAAGCTTTTCCATACCTCGCCGGAGATTCAGACCACATTTGAGATAGCCCACGACCGTCTCTTGTTTGAGGTAGACCATGGCCATGAGCAGACAGCATTCAGACTTGATAACGTGTGCGCGCAGAGCACCGTTGGGTATAAAATCAGGTTGCGTCTTTAGCTTTTCGGGTGAGATGGCGGACGTCTTGTTTGGCAAGCCCGTGTTGTTGGTGCCCATGAGGTTGGTAATATAGTCCGACATTTTATCTTTGAGCGGCTTGTAGGCATAGGCCGCGCTGATCTGGCCGTTTGCAAACTGATATGTCTCTGTCAGCATGTCAATCGTCTTGCCGACCTTTTCTGGATCCGAGGTCTATATAAGGGTACGGTTGAGTCTCTGAACCATGTTGCTTGTTTATCCGCTCCACTCACGGTCAACGCTAAAAGAAATAGGTATGTGTCAATCGATGTCCCAGAAAAAAGAAAAGAGAACTCTCACTTACCCTCGATCGAAGCCATGGCACCGAGACCCAAGGCATAAAGCGGATCACTATGCATGGTATAAGCCAACGTGTCTCATGACAGTCAATCACTTACGCCTTTGCTTTTGACTCGAAAATCTCTCGTGCTTCGGTAAAATTATTATTAAAGAGGGCATAAACGCCATCCCGCATCGCCTCGTCTATTATTCTCAAGAGATGAGATACACATAATACGCGTTATCCTAAAGATAGTTACCGTTACGCTCCTGTTCGCGTGGACCGAGGTTGTTGGCAGGGATCACGCCATCGGTGGGCTGCTTGGCCACCAGCTGGTTGGCGTTGGACGACTCTTGTGTGTTCACATCCGTCCAAGCCTCCCCATGGGACTTTTCGTCCCCACTGCTGTTCTCCAGCTCGTCTGCAAACTCGGAGGTAGGTGCAGCACCGGGTGTAGGAGGCGTGACATAGTCGGCAGCGTTCTTGTCCGCGGGCAGATCAATATCGCGTGCGGTCGGGATAGGCGTGGAGGGCGAGCTGCTGTCATGAATGGAGGACTGTTTTGCGGAAGTGTCGATATCAGCAGGACGATGGACATCATTTTTGTACTGCTTTAGTTCTGCTTCGTCCCTGAGGTCCTTGGCAGCCGCAAGTGATTTGGTCAGTCGCTCGTTGTGATAGTCATTCGGGGATCTGAGTTCTTCTGCGTCTTCTGCGTCGTGGGTCGTAAGACCTCCGTTTTTCTCGGTGGAATGAGTCTGTTGAAGCTCATTAATCACGAGCGAGAGTTCATTGGGTCGGTCGCCCTGGGTGTCATCGTCCTTGACTGTGGTTGTGTCTTGGTGAGGAGTGCTGTCTTGTTTGACTTGAATACTCTTCCAACCCTGTTTCTGAGTCGCGTCGCTAGTAGGTGAGGGCGGCCCTTGTTGAGGAGAAGAATCATCAACAGCAACAGGAGTTGATTCGTCTTTCATTGTTTGCGGAATGAAGCCAGTGAGAGAAAGAGCAAAGCGGTACGACGTATGTTTCCATCTTGTGAGATGCTAATCGAATTTTGATGTAACACAAGCATGTGCCATTCGTGCGGGGCGCGGGAATTGTCATTCCTTCATACATGTACTACTTGTCTCTCAGATCAAAATCGTCCAATTTAATACCTCGAAATGTTAATTTGACAGTGTCTCCTGACTATGTTTCTGCTTATGTGCGCATTGTCGCACATGACTACTGTAATATTGCGATAGTCTCATCTTTGCTTTTTTAGTATGATGTATAATTATCAACATCTCTGTTTAATTCTCAGATCTATGCCTTATTGGAAGGACTACAAGTGCTACATAATATGCTATGTTATCAAGGCGTAACGATTCATGTCGACTTTTTCAGCGAACATGTCAAACTGTCTGTAAGCCGAAGAGATTATGCCTTAAAAGACATGTAAAATATATGCAGTATGTAGTTCTCACATAAAAAGGAATTAGATAAGGCATTATACATTAGCACTTGCTACCTAGCCACCTCTTCTGGAATAAAAAAGGTAGACTGGCCCACCCAGTATTCCGCTCCCTTATCTTTCTGTTGGGGTGTTGGAACGTATGTACTCTAACACTTTCTTCATGATTTCTTCGTGTACTTACTTCTTATACCCATACTTCTTGATTTTCTTTTTCGCCATGTCGCATGAGCTCTCATCAGATATACTTCGGCTGATACAGATGTATCAGTACCAGTTAGCCTACAATTATATACTTGCCATACAAAAAGAGCGACGCATGGAAACAGAGTACCTGAACATATGTACAGTGTGTACTAAGACTTTTGCTGGCACGCAGAGCCATCAGAAAAAAGTTGAACCGTAATGCCGGTGCCACATGTACCGTATATTTCCCTTTGCTTGTACTATATATAAGATTATCATCAATAAAAGCAGTTTCTTTGAGAGAAAAATATCATTCATAGGCGGACAGCGTGTAGCTGGGTATTGATCGTTCGATTCAAATGTATGGTAATGGCGGGACCACACTGCTATGTATGAGCTGAATGTACAGAAGTATATATACCCATGGTTGATAATGAGTAACTCTGTTTTTCAGGCGTCAAGGGAGTGCGAATGATCGCATAATAAAAGAGCGTGGACCCCACTTGAGTATCGGCGATTGAAAACGCGCGTCGTTCGGGTTTTAGCGAACGCGATTTTATTTTATTTTTCAGAAAGACGCGTTTCCTTTTCGTCGCATTTTCTCCTCGCTACCTACACACACACGCTCTTGTTTTGAATTAAGACCATTTATTTTTTATTTGTCCCTGGTTCCCCTTCTCTCTCTCTCTCTACTCATACAGCTAATACTCTTTCGATACAATCAACAGCGCGTCGCGCACCACGTATGAATATCGTTAAAAGCAACGTTCTTCTCGATGAGCCCATTCCGGACTTGTTATGTGGAGTTTGTCATGGTTCGATCTTTTCTACGCAAATGGCACCCATTTTACTCACCCCGATTTGTAGACGTGCTCGAAGACCCCATACAAGTACGCTGCCCTGAAGGTACGCACGCGAGCCCTGAAATGACTTGCAGCTAATAACGGTGTCTAGACCATATCTTTTGTGGCAAGTGTATAGGGTCCTATGTCAAGCAAAACACATCCTGTCCACTGTGTATGACCCCGCTGGACCAAACCGTCTTCCAGCCTTCCAAGTTTGTACAGCGACAGATTGGCCGCCTCCGTACGCGATGTCTCCACCATGAAGCAGGCTGTCCCTGGCAGGGCCTTCTTGGTGACGACCATTGGGAAACAGTAAGTAAAGAAAGCGAGATAAACAAAAAAGCAAAAGTGATTCATTAACACGCGTCACAAGTGCGGTTTTCGACTGGTTGACTGTCCCAACGCCCAACGCGGCTGTACCGAGCGCGTGCGTCAAATGGACCTGGAGTCCCATATCGGCCAGTGCTCCTTTGAAGTCCTGTCCTGTCCAAACGGCGTGCCTCTCTGCAAACCGTTTCTGCGCAAGGACCTGCCCGTCCACGAAAAAGAATGCCGATCCTACCCATGTCCGTTTGCTGCGGCAGGTTGCTCGTTTGTGGCGTCAGCTGAGGAAGTCAATGCCCACTGTGACGCGTATTGTGGACGTCTCCACAAGGAACTAGAAAGCCTGCGCACCGAATGCGACACCCTACGCCAACGTGTCGCCAAACTCGAAGCGGAAACGCCGCTCACGAATGTATCCTCCACGAAAGCCGACGCCGACAATGCGATGCACGACATTGATTTGCTGCAGCAAATGTTTACCAGCGGCTCTACTTTCCAGCCCTATAACATCCTGGATACGAAACCTTTTCTAATGGACCCGTCGCAAAACAGCGATCCTCACCTCATGAATGACTTTATGGATTTCAGCGTGTGCTTGCCAGGCGCAAGCACGAGCACGATGGCAATGATGGATCCTCAGACGGCTTCTCCCCGGGCGACCTTTTCGCCAAGTATAACCCCCACCAGCAAGCCGTTGGCCAAAGATCCCGCCAGCACGCCCGTCTCGGCTCCAAAGCGAGCACCGAATGGCAAGATTATACGCTACAGTAAGAATACCCGTTTAGCCCACGGTGCGCTGCGCATGGCCCGTCAGCAGACGACGCTGCCCAAACCAGTAGACCCCTTTGAGGCTCTCTTGGCCGAGCTGGATGTGTTTGGCAAAGGCGGCAATACCCTAACAAGCAACTCGCCCAAGTCGGATAACGCAAACTTGCCCGCAGAGGACATCTCCTCTGCCGAGCTCGCGACGCTCATGGCTCAGCAGACCCTGTCATCGCCTGATAACGCCAAATACGCTTTCAATGGAATCGACGACGTGACACGTTTTCTTCACGACCTGCGGCCGCCTGACGAATTGAACGACACTGCGCCTGCGTCCACGCCCAAGTCCGTTGCGTCGCCTGTTCCTCCCCCTCCTGGCTCGCCTTCTCCATCTGTCCACAAGGACAGTAAAGGTGAACCTACTCAACAACAGCCACATCAACAGCAGGAAGCAGGTACCCCGCCCCGAGTCACGTCAGAAAGGCGCGTAGAAACGCCCTTGCAGAGCTCACCATTGCGGTCCCCGCAGCCAACATCTCCAGCAAGTCATGCCTCACCGCCCCCGACCGGGGGCGCTCCCAAGCGGCGACCCATGTTTGTTCTTGCCTCTTCCTACCTCAGCAACTACAGTTCCAACAATAATGACTCCAAATCCTAATTCAGCATCCATGTACATATCCTATCATTTCTTTACACTACTCCTTCTTCTCTCTCTCCACATAATGCAATTATTTTTTCCTGATCATGGCTTTTTGAATGCAGATGCGTTTATTATTAGTATGAATGGATTGTGGAATTATGAGAAGCTGTAGTTGTTCTTTTGAGAAGTGCACATCTTTTTGGCGCGTGTGGTACCGACGACACGCTCCAGCTTGAGATGGTCGTACTTTGAGAACAAGGTTGTGCACGAAAAGGTGGCTTCTTCGGCCGCACTCGCTTCGTCGAGCTTGAGGCTCAAAAAGTTGACAATCTCGCTGTAGAACTGCGGGTTCTCGGGCAGACCATACAGGACGACATGGAATGCGCCACGAATGTTGAATCGACGGAAAAAGTGCAGACGTTCTGTATACAAGATAAAATCGGTGCGACCGTGGAAGAACTGGGTACGTGCACGGGCAATGGCAGAGCTCGATGTATATCTATATGCACAAGGTGAGTACGACAATAGCATATTCCCGGAGCTGAATCACATACTCGCAGGCCGGCTCGTACGAGTACTTGTTATCCTCGAGATAGTTTCGGATACGGACAAAGTCAAAGTAGGATGGGATAAAGATGAGGGTGTGGTTTTGCATGATCGCCGACCGGCGGAGACTGGGCAGCGTCTTTTCAATGAAGTATTTGAATCGCATATCATCAATGGAAGACAGCGACAGTGCGTCAATGCGGGTAAAGGTCTGGGGTACTTTGGCGACGACGTCCACGATGGTGCCATCTTCGTAGCGCTGCTTGATCTTGAGCTTGCCTGTGGCGTTCTTCATGTACTTGTTGAACACGGCATTGATCTCGGGCGTCAAAAAGTCACCGATCACCAGCGTCTGTCGTACATAGCGCGCTCTAATGTAATCACCTATGTATCAGTGCCTGAGACTCTAAAGTCCTTTCCAAACTAACTTTTTGTCGAGAAACCAGCTCTTGATGCGAGAGATATCGCAGCCGTGCGAATCCTTGGGGATCATATTCAGATGCTCAAAAAAGTGCTCGACATGCTCCCAGTTCTGCATTGAGAAATGGGTCGTCTGATCCAGAATAACGGTCTCGATGGAAGACAAAAAGTCAAAGTTCCGTTTCTCATCACTGATATCGCATGCGTGAGATTCGATTCCAAATTCGAAATAAGGCTCTAGACTTACCCTTCGGTGCCAATCACCAGACGAAGACCCAGGGGTGAGGCAATAATGACGTCCGAGTTGTAGACTTCGCTATAGAACTTGACGGCCTTGGATGTAAAGGTGATGGGGAGGAAGAAGGAATCATCAATATTGCCTCGGAAGGTATCCAGATAGTCCTCCGGCTTTGTCTTGTCAATACCACCATCGTTACGCTCGAAAAAGTCTTTAAAGAACCGTCGTTTGTTTTGCTAATCATATGCTCTTAGTATCCTCCGTATGGACGCTTTTCAAGACTTTGTTTTACCTGTTGTTCTGGGCTGGCCAACTTCATCATGGCCTTGACCACATCCACCACCGTGTTTCGGAATGGCAAGACAATCAGCACGGTCGGCCGAGTAAAGCCACGGTCACGAAGATCACTATGAGACAATGAATACCTCAACCGCCCATACTATTTTCCAGCTTACCCTGGGTCCGAATTATCCTTCTGTGAACGCAAGATCTTGGAATTGTTCTTTAGGATACGATGGCGTGTGCGGAAGACATGGTTCATGGCGTGCAAGACATAGGCATTACGGATTTCAGCCGCATTGCGGGTCGTCCGGTTGCAGTACAGCACATCACGGTATTCACCAAAATGGCGAAAGAGCTTCTCTTGAAGGGGCGTGAACGGCTTCGTCCCGGCTGTGAAATACAGGTCAATCCCCATATATTCAGAATGTATATTTGAACTTACCATTTTTGCGGCATTTTTTGTTGACTTCTTCCCAGTGCCGAGCAATCTTGGGCAAGACGTACATATCGTCGAGTGAGTTGATTGGCTTGTCCTCCTTGACGGCAGGATCGGCGGTGGGAGTGAAATGCAGCACATCCTTGAGCACAGGGTCTTCAAAGGCCTCGGGTATCCACTTTTTTTGCTCAATGGCAGCGATCTTTTCGTCGAGTGTTCTTGGCTGATCATCCGCAAAATGGTTCTCGTACGGAATTTCTGTGCGTTGACAGGCACGTCAGGAACCACCCTATTCACACCCCATTTCCCATACTTACTCTTGATTTCTTCTTCGTCCTCGCTGGACTCATAACCAGGGATAATCTCCTCCTCATCGCTCGATGCGTCTTTGGTCTCCTCTTCCTCTTCCTCTTCATCTTCTTCCTCCTCTTCGTCCTCGTCGTCTGATACTTCCTCGTCATCGTCGTCGTCACCGACAGCGGCTTCAACATCTGCATCTTCCTCGTCTTCCAATTCAGCCTCTTCCTCTAGATCGTCCTCTTCCTCTTCCAGAATGTCTTCGTCGTCACCGTCGTCTTTTTCCGCAACGTCTTCACGGCCCTCCTGTTCGCGGTCAATGCGTTCGTAGAACTTGCGGTGCTTGGACGTCTTTTTCAGTGACCCGACGAGACGCGAATAAGCCGAAGGACGCTGCAAATTCTCTTCCAGTTCTTCGTCGTCATCCATCGCGTCGTCGTCCGACATTTCGTCTTCGGACTCCCGATCGAGCTCGTGTTCGTAAACAACGCGGGGCTTCCTGCAACAGGAACATGTCAGCCATTATAACCGTACAGCCTGCTATGCAAACTTACTTGATCGATTCCTCTTCATCCGATCCAGCTTCGTCGTCGTCCTCAAATTCCTGCGGTACCAATGAACCGTAGTCCTTGAGATCCTGCTTTTGCTTGCGAGACAGACTGCCAAACTTGACGCCTTCTGCCTTGCGCTTCGCAGCAGAGCGTCCAGAAGAGAGACCCGAGACATGCGTTCCCGATGTCCGGTTCTTGCCTGCCATGGCTTTGCTAATCGCAGATCCTTTAGCCATGTTATCGAACGATCGCGAGGATTCAAGCAAACGAGCAACAAACTGCTTTGATACAAAAAAAAAGTTTTGTGTCGCCGCTCCAAGCATGACACGACTGCCAAAAAAGGCAGGCGAGATGAAGCGCCGCAACCAGCCAATGGCGAGGCATCCCATCAGTCTGTGTCATCGTGGCTTTTGACATGGTTCGAGTCCGATTCTAATTTGGCATCAATTCTTCTTTCACTTTTTTTCCCCACTCTTTCTTATTTGACCATGGTGTCCAAGATACTCTGCAGGGCCGGACCCGCCTCTGCTCGTGCTCTGTAAGTCATACGAATTGTATTCTCGGTTGGGGAACCTTGTATTGACGCGTACAAGTCACCACACCGCCCTCAAGGCGTCGATGCCCACTGCCCTTCGCACCTACTCCTCATCTGCTGATAACAAGCTCAACAAGTGGAGCTCCAAGATCACCCAGCCCAAGAGCCAGGGTGCTTCGCAGGCCATGCGTAAGCAGAATTCTTAGTGCCACATTGTTTTTTCTGCTTTCCATTTTTAAACGTTATTTTGTTTGTTTCAGTGTACGCGACCGGCCTGACCGACCAGGACATGAGCAAGCCCCAAGTCGGTATTTCCAGCGTGTATGTGCATCACTCGCATCATGGCACTTGAGAGCTCATCATTGATTTGACAGGTGGTACGAGGGTAACCCTTGCAACATGCACTTGATGGATCTGGCCGGCAAGGTCAAGGAAGGTGTCCAGAAGGCTGGTCTGATTGGTTTCCGCTTCAACACCATTGGTGTCAGTGACGGTATTTCCATGGGTACGGACGGTATGAGCTATTCGCTTCAGTCCCGTGACCTTATTGCCGACAGTATCGAAACTGTAAGTATTTGAGAAGGTGCATCCAAGGCAGCAATTGACGTAAAGGATAAAAGGTTATGAACGGTCAATGGTACGACGCCAACATCTCCCTGCCTGGTTGTGACAAGAACATGCCCGGTTGTCTGATGGCCATGGGCCGTATCAACCGCCCCTCCATCATGGTCTATGGTGGTACCATCAAGCCTGGTGCTGGCTGCGGTGGTGAGACCTTGGACATCGTGTCCGCCTTCCAGGCCTATGGTGCGTACGCCACTGGCCAGATCGACGAGAAGGCTCGTTATGACATTATCCGTAACGCCTGCCCCGGTGCTGGTGCCTGCGGTGGCAGTAAGTAGAAATAATGTGATGCCTGTGAAGCTTTGGCTGACCCTATCCTGGTTTTCATTAGTGTACACTGCCAACACGAGTATGTCACAATCAAATTTGAGAAACCAAGAGAGGGAGGGTTATTAACAACTTTGTAGTGGCCTCTGCTGCCGAGGCGATGGGTATGACCCTGCCCTACAGCTCGTCGACGCCCGCGACGTACCCCGAGAAGATCCAGGAGTGCCTGAACGCCGGTCCTGCCATCCTCAACCTTTTGGAAAAGGACATCAAGCCCCGCGATATCATGACCCGCCAGGCCTTTGAGAACGCCATGGTGCTGACCATGATCATGGGCGGTTCGACCAACGTCGTGCTTCACTTGATCGCCATTGCCCGTTCGGTTGGCATTGACCTGACCCTGGACGACTTCCAGGCTGTCAGCGACCGTACGCCTCTTTTGGCGGACATGAAGCCTAGCGGCAAGTATGTTATGGAGGATCTGCACAAGGCAGGCGGTATTCCTGCCGTGCTCAAGTTCCTGCTCGACGCGAAACTCATTGACGGCGACCAAATGACGGTCACCGGCAAGTCGCTCGCCGAGAACCTGCACAAGAACCCTGGTCTTCCCACCGGCCAGGACATCATCCGCCCTCTCAGCAGCCCCATCAAGGCGACGGGTCACTTGCAGATCCTGTACGGTAACCTCGCTCCCGAGGGTTCGGTGGCCAAGATCACCGGCAAGGAGGGTCTCCGCTTCCGCGGCAAGGCCCGCGTCTTTGACGGCGAGGAGGCCTTTGACGCTGCTCTGCAGAACCAAGAATTCAAGAAGGGCGAGAAGGTGGTTGCCATCATCCGTCAAGAGGGTCCCAAGGGTGGTCCTGGCATGCCCGAGATGTGTAAGTACAGGTCCGCTTGGTCCAACTATGGGGTGCTTACACACTTTCTTTTGCAGTGAAACCCACGGGTGCCATCATGGGCGCTGGTCTTGGCCATGACGTTGCCCTGCTGACGGACGGTCGTTTCTCTGGCGGCTCGCACGTAAGCTTGCTTCTATCTTATGTAAAAAGAAAAGTCCACTGATTAAGCCATGCAATAGGGTTTCATTGTCGGTCACGTCTGCCCTGAGGCTCAGGTCGGTGGTCCCATTGGTCTCGTCAACGATGGTGATATGATCACGATCGATGCCGAGTCTCGCGAGATGAACGTCGAGATCTCCGACGAGGAGCTTGCCCAGCGCAAGGCTAACTTCAAGCCTCTGCCGGCCAAGCATACCCGTGGTACCCTCGCCCGTTACGTCATGACGGTCAAGAGCGCCAGTAAGGGTGCTGTCACTGACGAGCTGTAAAAAAAAGCAATTACTTTGTTCCCTATACGCACGTGCACATACGTATTGTCAGAGGCCGTGTCCTTCCTAGACCGATTCCAGCATGTCATCGATTCACCACTTGATGGCACACTAAAATTATCCATCCATTTTCATGATTTTCATTCTTATATAAAGTAGTTTCGTCCTGCGTAGTTCATTGTCTTGAGTATGGGGTTTAGCACAATTAGCTGCGCCGCAAAACATCTCCCTGTATGACAGCAGAGAAGGGAGGAGCAGGAGGAAGAGGAGAAGGAGGACCGCTCATGCACTGCGTCTTAATACATGACGGGAAGAAATGGCATAGAAGCCTATCACTTGTGATAAGCTATGTGTATACTCTTGTTTTGAATAGCTTGGATAGCACATCCTATCCATATTACTATGTAAACAAGTGCATGCTTATTTTTAAGATTGTTATTGTACCGATGGGGCGGGTGTGCTATGCATTTGCACACTCCGACGAAAGCCAAGTGTGCCTCGCGTAGCGCTTGGCAAAAGGCTGACACGCAGCCCCTCCTTTGTTCTCTTCCTACCATGAACGACGACTATGAGAATGTTGAGTGGAGCGTGCATGCCACCAACGATGCTTTTACTCCCCATTACGAGAACGACGATCCGTTGTCTGCCTTTAGCAGCAACAACAGAGACTACGGCCAAGAGGTACCTGATTCACTAAGTTGTATAATCTTATGCTAAACAGATGCCGCCTTTCTATTTTGTAGAGCTTTTCGCACCTGAACGGTCGCACGCCTTCTCCTCCTCCAGCCCAGTCTACAGCGGTGATGCCCGTCAATGATCCTCTTGATTCGCCCGTGAAAGAGTACTCTAGTCCTCCGCTGCCGACGACGTCTCCACGAAGCCGTGTCAGTACGGCCGACAGCAGCAGTCAAGTATCTCGATCACCACCCGCGCCCTCAGCATCCGTCCCAGCAGCCGCAGCAGTAGCAGAATCTGATAATGCTGAGCCGTATATACCCAAACCTATGATCATACGAGTCAGTGATGCACAAAAGCATACTGATAGCCAGGGCACCTTTGTTTCTTATCTCATCACAACCAC
Source organism: Syncephalastrum contaminatum (assembly GCA_013461545.1). Classification (NCBI taxonomy): domain Eukaryota; kingdom Fungi; phylum Mucoromycota; class Mucoromycetes; order Mucorales; family Syncephalastraceae; genus Syncephalastrum; species Syncephalastrum contaminatum. The sequence goes on along the minus strand of VAFG01000301.1, from coordinate 114,236 downwards.
AGTATGCAACCGCTTGCAATAGCCACTTCTTACTTATCACTGATATTTTGTCAGACTTCGGTACCCACCTTTGCTTCGACTCATCCGCGATCCGTCCGGCGGCGTTTCCAAGATTTTGTTTGGCTGCATAATGCCTTGACGCTCGAATTCCCTGCTTGCATAACGCCCTCCCTCCCTGAAAAGCACCGCTTGGGTACATTTGTTTATCACATGATTCATCACACCTGCATTGATCTGACCTCATTTCTTTTTTCTTTGTTTTACAGAATATATCAAAGGTGACCGCTTTAGCTCCGAGTTCCTCGAGCGCAGACGAACTTGGTACGTATTACGGCGTATTGACTATTGAACTGGAGCGTCGACTCACTCCTTGCCATACAGCCTGCAGTGGTTCCTAGGCAGAATCGCACGCCATCCTGAGCTGCAACGGTCCCAATCCACCCGCGTGTTCCTCGAGTCGACTGATTTCGTAAGCCCAAAGATAAAGAATATGCATCGAGCGGATCGTCAAGCTCACACGGGCCCCCATAGAAAAACGACAAGCGCTTACAGGCGCGGCGTATACCACCCGCTTATTCTGTTCTGGATGTTCTCAACGATACCCTTGTTAATGCCTTTACCAAGATTAAGAAGCCTGATGAGCGTTTTGTCCATATGCGCGAGACAGTCGATAAACTCGAAGACAATCTGAACACGGTCGAAAGGCTCTATTCTAGAATAGGGAAACGACAACAAGGTAAGAGATGAGATACATAGCTGAAAAGGTGGTAGTGGTAGGTTAAGCTGATAAAATATGATTAGATATACAAATGGACTATACCGAGTTTGCGTCAAGCATACAAGGCCTTTCTGCGCTCGAGACAGGCATCTCTGCACCGCTCAATCAATTTTCAAACACCTTGTCTGCTTATGCAGATGCGATGAAAGATATGGTAGGCTTGAGAACATGGTCAAAAAATGGAGAAGATCTGACAATAATGCGAATGAGGGTAGACCAGTCGTGAGGATATGATCTATTTGAATGAAATCCACGAGCTACTGGGCTATTGTCAGTCCGCCAAAGCCGTGCTGCGCGCCCGGGATCAGAAACAAGTCGATTTTGAGGAACTCTCGGGCTATTGGCACAAGACGATCAAACAACGCGACCGGATTCTTCACCCTGGACGTAATATGGATGGCATCAGCATTCAAGAATATGTGACGGATAAATTGAACGAGGTCCGCGGTGTCAATATGGAGCAGGCGCGCCGTGATAAGCTCGCTCGGTTGGAGCGCAGGATAAAGGAGGTAGAAATTCACGCAATGTCTCTAAATCCATGTACTCAACCCCTATTTTTTATAGCTGGAAAGAGAAGTCGCCGAATCCAACGATGTGTCCAATGCGTTCTCGAATCAAGTGTTAAAGGAATTTGACGTGTTCCAGAAAGCCAAGGATGAGGAGCTCAAGGAGGGTCTGGCGGCATACGCGGATTGTCGCATTGAATTTTTCCAAAAGGTAAAAGCAAAGAGAATAGAAGAGAAAAAATATCTTTTAATACTGGCATTCATTACAAATCATGTACAGGGCGCCAGCATCTGGGAAGATATATTGCCGGTTCTGGAAGGCATACGACTTGAGGAGGAGCCGGATGAAGATGTAGTCAACACGGACTAAAGCACTTTCTTTCTTTTTCTCTTTGCTACTGTTCACTGTCAATGTCAAACTCTTCGCAACTTTGCAGCATCGAGTGTTTCCTTTGATATAGTATCTCCACAATATCTAAACCAGAAAGGCAGATGATGAATACCCTGTCATAATCTCTGAATTACGTTCATACCGTGAAACTTTTTCTTTTTGTAATCGTCAACAGCATTACGCATCGCCGCGTACGTATGCCTCAGGAGCTTGGCACCCCTGTAACCACATGAGAACATGCTATTCAACAGCCTTTTTTTTTTTTTGTACATACACTGGAAGATCTTCGTCCATCAGGGCCGCAAAGTCGATCTCTGCTTCGTGGTTCCATTGCGTCGCGTTGCGAAGCCTAATAATGTTTAGATGCGATCACGACCTTAAAATAATGACTTACTTTTCGAGTAACTTGACTTCAAGTTTCAGGTCCACCTTCTTCACGGTGGGTATGACCTTGTCACCTTTTCGAACCGCTTCTGCGTTGCTACATGCATTCGTAAGTATTCTGCAACCTACTTTGCTCTAGTATACTTACAAGCGCTGTAGAAGCCTATGAGGCGACCATTTGCCGTCAAAGTCTTTGCTCACATCTAGCCAAGGAATGGTCTTTGGAGACTTGGCGATATGTCCCCGGACAGAATCCAACAGCTTCTTTGTATCATTGTCAGTCCATCGACCGTTACTGCTTTCTAGGAAAGGGTGAGATAAATGAAGAGCGACAATCTCTTTTGTTTACCTTTGTGATTTTCGAGATCCTTTAAATAACGGTATCGATCTCGGCATGATGCTGCGCTGATATCCATGTGCCTGCCAATGACGGCATATTTGGAGCCATGCATCGCCACAAGCCTATATCAAGTAAGTTATACATATAGTCAGAAAGAGTAGAGGGCTTACTTTCTAAGTTCGGCATCCAGCTCTGGAGTCCAGTTCACGCCATAGGCTTGCCGAGCTGAATACACGCGTTGAGCATGCTTTACCACTTGATTGAGCGTACGATTGGGAAAGACGCGCACTATAAGAAAAGTAATTCTCAGCATCTCTTCCTCTTTTTCTCTACTATTATATCACAGGCAGCCATCTAACATACCCACATCTTGCCAGAACGTGAGGTTCTCGCCTGGCTTGGCATCTATCACTTGTTGCCGGAACGCTTCGAGATCCATATCTCGCTTCTAACGCGGTATGAGCCAAAATAAAGAATCCAAAAAGAGGCACGAACTTACCCTTGCCAGCTTCTTGATCCGTTTCTCCAACCGCACACGCTCGGCTTCGTTAAAGCGAGCAGTTGAAATGGGCCAGTTCTTTTCTTTGGCTTGCTTTGTGGAATCCATCATATAGCGTTCATGCCAAGGGTGCAGAACGCCGGTGTAGCCTTCGTCGTCAGAGTCAGAATCCGAGTCCGATATGAAAAAGTCGTTGTTGACTTCTTTTCGATAAAAGCGTAATGTCGAGCGTTTTTCGGTTGTTTCAATCTTATTGTGTCTGAAATTATGTATTCGGTTGGCGTCGCAAAGGTTGCTGCTTTTTCTAGCCTTCTTGGGTTCGCTTTCATCGTCGTCGTCGGAGGAGGAGGCTGAGCGTGGATCTTGAGCCTAAGTCGAAGTACACAATTAGAGATTCTGCTCATCGACACCCGTGTTTCGTTTGTTCTTTACCGCTGGTGGTGGAAGGGACTCGATCGCCTTTGGCTGTACTTTATCCTTTATAGGTACGGACGTTTCTGTCTCTTTCTTATCTCTCTTCCTTTCTTTCTTTTCTTTCTTTTCTTTTTTATCCTTCTTTTTCTTTTTCTTGTGTTCCTTGTCTTTTTCTCCCGTTGCGATCAGTGCAGGATCGTTGGAATGTGAGTCGGACTGATAGAACGCTGTTGTTAAGATCGATCGATCGAAGTTGTCGAGATAATTCCTGTTACCTTGTGCTTCTTTTTCTCCTTGTGCTTCTTCTTTTCCTTCTTCCGCTTGAGGTTATTGCCGTCCGGCCTTGATTCAAGAGACGAGATTTGTTCCATAAATAGGTCGATTGGCTGCGTAAAGAAGTGAAAGCTGTCAACAGTTTCCTGCGCGGATCAGATTCAGTCTCCGGAAAATCAAGAAATTGTTCACATTATCAGGAAGTGAAAACAAAAACTCGACCACCTATTGATATAGATTCCGTGATGCCATTACATAAGCTGCTCACATTATTCTAACTCTTGAGTTAGTTTTTTTTTTTCCTCTTCTTTTTCCTGTACTTCTTCATCCAGCAAAGTAAGTTGTGCAAATTTCAGGCATAAGGTGTCACACATGCGTACCACGACTCAGGCTATCTGTAACGTTTTCCATTACACACAGTCATCATGGCTTGGCGTAGCAAGCAGCATATCAGCTACTTTGCTTCATACAGAATTTTCATTTCTTGGTGATGTGCATTTATTTCAACATACTGGTGCCTTCTCCTGCGTATACAGCTCTTCAACGCGGAGATCTATCCATCTCTTTGATGACCGAGCAAGACACGTGGGTTAAGATGAATGCGCATCTGGTGCATGGTACGTGTAAGCATACATGACTAGCTACGCTTATGCAGATTTGCATATGCTGCGGTGCATATTCTTTTTGTCTTCTCTGTTCAATAATAGACCAACCCGCCTTTTTTGCCATACAACGCCGCAAATGTATACACACAGCCGCTTATGATGATGTTGCGCTCAACTGGCTCGAAAACTATTTACTGACGTGTATGCAACGTCAGTAACCAGGCTTGAGAAATTTGCTGCCATGTAGAGCAGATATACTATCATTCTGTACTACTCATGAAATCATGGGAATCATCTATTCCCATTTTAGCCAAGATAGGGGAATCCTTTAGAAAGACTGTCAAACACGGAGAAAGATGCGTCATGGTTTGGCATATATCATGGGGGACATCCTAGGTGTGTATCCAAGCTTTTGTATCTCAGCCAAATTTACTTAGCAGTCGCTGCAGCATAAAAGATGAAGGGACGTAGAGATT
>VAFG01000301.1:85342-109409 GCA_013461545.1 Syncephalastrum contaminatum | reverse complement strand
CATAAATTGTCATTTTTACTTTGTTTGGTATCAAAAAAAAAAAAAAAATGAAGGCGTGGCTGATTAAGCAAGATTCCTCCGCCCAAAGAACTCGGGCGTCCAAATGACTGCCCAGCCCGCCTATTGATTGGTCTTTGTGTTTCATCGCCGAATGTCCGGTTGTTGAGAGCCAACCAGACTTGCAAAAGCTTTCCACACCTTTTCTAATTGTCGGACCTGGGTATGCGTAGAAAAAAAGGTATTCACAGTTTATAACCGCCTTGGCAACTTGTGGGTTATGCGTGGATATGTGTCTCTATTTTACTTTTTCCACCTTCTTTACAAATCGCCTTGATTTGTAAGAAAATTCAACCCTACAAAACTCCGGATGTATGACATTTGTAAATAAATAAAAAAAGTCTTCCTCAAGCGGCACAGAGATTTAGGATATGCCGCATGACGAGATCAGTTTATGCTACTTTGGCCGCTCGTCAGGAAAGAGAGAAAGAGTATGTTTGTTGGATTTGTCAGACAGCTAAAAGCGGAGAGCCAGTCTCCGTGAAGGGATTCCCGAGTCACGATCGCGCCATTCCGGACCCAGCTGGCAAAACAAAATTAAGGCCCTGCCGTGATTTCTCCATTGTTTCTTCCACAACACATCACTTATCATTATGCCAGCCCAGGCGATACCATCCCTCCTCCACCTGCCATCCTTTGACAGTATTACCGTCTATACGGGCAATCTCATGCGCTCGGGTATGCCCGGCCGGGCGCACAAAAAGTCAAACACAGAGGTAATTCTACCAAGAAAAAAATTGTTCGAATGGAGGACTGACCGACGTTTGGTATGATATAGCTTCTCCACGCACTTGATACCACACTCGCACAGGCACTTAACACGCCGTTGCTCGACTACGGGAGCCGGGACCGAGCATTGCAGATACCCCGCCACCCAGTGGCCAAGATCAGAGCGGATGACCGAGCCGATGTGGAAGTGACGGCCAAGGTGTTCTTGCTTCATGATGATGTATACCCCGACGAAGCGTTGCAGACCTTGAGAGCCGCGCTGGATATCCAGACAGTCGATACCGTCCTAGTTGCGACACAGCAGAAACGACAGGAAGGAACGTGGCAAGAGCTTGATTCAGGCGTCACACAAGGGCAGATAGGACGGTGGGGTGTCGTGAATTTTTCGCGGGAAGATCTGGAGGTACTGCTGAATAAGCAAAAGGCAAGACCATCGATGAACCAAATCCGTGTCGCCACGCCCGAGCTTATGGAGACGGCCAAAAGTTATGCCATTGAACTGTTGCATAATAATGACGGAGATGGTAATTGTGCATATCTTCAATGTTTACCGAAACTCATATATATACAAATGTGTGTTTGGTTCTAGATCTCATCAACACATCGGCCTTGACAAAGTTGCTTGCAGATCACGGCGTCGTCAAGGGGGCTCGCGTCGTGCCGCGCTGGGTCGTCAAGTACCATGTCTTTGTACGGTGCCGCGGTGTCGTCGTTGATAAGGGGTAAGTGTCTTGGGGACCTTTTGAAATGGTTCAAGGAGGCTGACATGCACAAAGTTACATTGTCGTAGGAGACGTCTTGGCGTAAATCTCGTCACTCTATTGAACACCCACTCTTTGCCTGCCATCTTACATATAAACACGCTACCATACAACACACATACACATACACACACATTGTTATCTTTTGCATCATTTGCCTTTTTAAATACACATACTCATTATACAAAACGACTACAACAGATATTGTATTTCGACAGCTCATCTTTTCTGTAGATCAATTCCCATGATACATATTCCAACCGACGAGCATTCAACCCCTTGCTTCCCCCAGACGCCGAACTTTCCATTTTTCTATATCGTACGCCACGCCATTCAATATTCTGGACACCGGTGGGTAAACCCAGCCGGCGCGCGTGAATTTCCATGTGGATATCTTCAAAGGGCAAGAAAAGCATGCTGCGGACCATGAGTTTCACAAAGCAAAGCAAAGCAAAGCAAAGCGCAAACACAATCTGTGTGCAACCATCGGCATCTTTCGAGGAATATATATTCATCATGAGTATGTTACCTATGTGATCTATCTCTTTTAAGAATGACCAGCATTTTATGGAAAGCTCATTGACCCTTGCATCCTTCGTCTTGGCGTTAAGGGTATGCACAAGTCGAATAACAAACGAGCATAGTACCGTCGAAATCCAACCAGAGGTTCCACGGTCTCTTGATTGCTAAGCCTTCCTAATGGGGTCGCCATTGCCCAAAACGAGAAAGTCTACGACGCATTTCCTTCTATTCGCAGTCGACAAGACTCGAAAGATGAACGCGTCTTGTTGTCGCAGACCTCATTATGCGAACCGATTCCTCTTCGAGAGCCGTGGGAGAGTAACCCTGATACGGCCAAGACTTTTGCAGCGTGTTTTATCGACACCCCTGACAGTAGAAGCATTACGTCTAGTAAGGAGCATACCGATGTAAAGTTTCTTTTTTTTTTTCCTTTGCTGACTTACTCACAACTAGAAATGAATTTCTCACTGTAATAAAAATACTAATAATAATAGTAATAATTACTAGCCTGAAAGATCCACACTCAAATATTTTGTTGACCTTGGACCCCACCTCTGTCGCCAAGCCGCACCTCTTTAGTGCATGATTATTTAGGTGTGATTGCATACGCTTGCATCCGAAGAGCACTGACGAGCGCGAGGCGACATGCGTAGATATTAAAGACGGGGCCAGCCAAGACTTATAAGGAGCCCTCAGGGGCAGGATCCGCGGAAACCCTTTCGTTCCATGCAGTGTGGCCTACCCCTTTGTATACTCGCCACTCTTGCTTGTTTGAGTAAGAAAGCATATACAACTGCATCCCCGTCAACACAGTCATTCTTCCTTGCAGATTCAATATAAAAAGAAGCCGTGTCTTGAATCGCCATCGTTTCTTTTCTCATTATCTTTTCTATACAAACAGCATGTCTTACCAGGATCCCGAAGAACTCGCCTTTCAGCAAGAAGTGGAGCAAGTCAAGCAGTGGTGGCAGTCGCCTCGCTTCAAGCTCGTCAAGCGCCCCTACACCGCTGAGCAGATCGTGTCAAAGCGTGGCACAATGCCCACCGAGTACCGTTCCAACGCCCAGGCCAAGAAACTCTGGGATATCCTCCAGCGCAACAAGGCCACGGGCGGCACGAGCCATACCTTTGGTGCGCTTGACCCCGTGCAGATCACTCAGATGGCGCCTCACCTTGACACGGTGTAAGTAGAAGACGGTTCATGGAATAAAAGCTAATGCTCAATTAGGTACGTGAGCGGCTGGCAGTGCTCCTCGACGGCCTCGACCAGCAACGAGCCCGGCCCTGATCTTGCCGACTACCCGATGGACACCGTTCCCAACAAGGTCGAACACCTCTTCTTTGCCCAGCTCTTCCATGATCGCAAGCAGCGCGAGGCCCGCATGGCCATGACCCCCCAAGAGCGCGCCAACACGCCCAAGATCGACTACCTGCGACCCATGATTGCTGATGCCGACACAGGCCACGGCGGTATCACGGCCGTGATGAAGCTGACCAAGATGTTTGTCGAGCGCGGCGCCGCCGGTATCCACGTTGAAGACCAGAGCCCGGCCACGAAGAAGTGTGGCCATATGGCCGGTAAGGTTCTGGTGCCTGTGGGCGAGCACGTCAACCGTCTGGTAGCGATCCGCGTGCAGTACGACATCATGGGCGTCGAGAACGTGGTAGTGGCGCGCACCGACGCGGAAGCGGCGACGCTCATCACGAGCAACGTCGACCCGCGCGACCATGAGTTTGTCGTGGGCGCCACGAACCCAAACCTGCAGCCCCTGGCCCAGGTCATGAGCGAGGCTGAGGCGCGCGGCAAGAACGGCGCGGAGCTGCAAGCTATTGAGGATTCCTGGATTGCCGAGGCAGGCCTGAAGCGCTTCGGCACCGCCGTGGCCGAGAAGCTGCAGCCTGCGCAGCGCGACCGTTTCCTCGAGCAGATCCGATTCAAATCCAACAGCGAGGCGCGCGCGATCGCAAAGCAGCAGTACGGCGTCGAGCTCTTTTGGGATTGGGACCTGCCCCGCGTGCGTGAGGGTCACTACCGCTACGAGGGCGGCACGGATGCCGCCATCTCGCGCGCAATCGCCTTTTCGCCGTACGCGGACATGCTCTGGATGGAAACCAAGAAGCCAATCCTGTCCCAGGCCGAGCAGTTCGCCAAGGGTGTCCTTGCCGCCTCGCCCCAGTCGCTGCTCTGCTACAACCTGTCGCCCTCCTTCAACTGGGACGCGGCAGGTATGAACGATCAGGACATGGGCAGCTTCATCGCCAAGCTCGGCCAGCTCGGGTTTGTCTGGCAGTTCATTACCCTCGGCGGTCTCCACGCCAACGCACTCGCATCGTCCACATTCGCCAAGAGTTTCAAGGAGCAAGGTATGCTGGGTTATGTGAGCAACGTCCAGCGTAAGGAGCGCGAGTATGGCGTAGATGTCCTGCAGCACCAAAAGTGGTCCGGTGCCAACTATGTCGACGAGCTCATGAAGACTGTCACGGGTGGTGTGGCTGCTACGGCTGCGATGGGCAAAGGTGTTACGGAAGACCAGTTTTCAAAATAAGCATGTACTAGTATTCTAATACTTATAACGCACACACATACACACACCTCTTTTTCATGTCCTTCATGTCTTCTTTATTACCCTCATAAAGCATATTGCAAAACAAAGCAATTTCTCTACATACTGCATGCAGGCCATCTTTTGCTTCTGTGTTTAGAACTCGTGAATCATGTTTACTTTTGTCGCCCTTCACCACCCTTTTCTAACTCACTTCGAATTTTGGTGCAGATCAGCGAGATTCGCTAGAAAGAAAAAAGGACCCCTTTTAAATCCCACCCCTGATGGTGATGTCTCCTTCATTCATACATACGCTCTTCTTGTCATGGCATACTTTGCTTCTGCTACTAATATTAGATTTCTACTGTTTGTCAAGGATATGTCGATTTGGCTTTAAGCAAGCCTCTTCCACGCCAGGAACAAATACGACTTCAATGCCTGCTTGGCGCAACTGGTCCAAGCCAGTGCACTGAGCGACGAGGTTGGGGGGTTCGCGCACACCGACGACGACGCGTGCTACTTGCGCTTCGAGCAGCCGACTCGTGCAAGGGCGGTTCCCGGACAGGCGTTCAGAGCAAGGTTCCATGGTGGTGTACATAGTGGCACCGTTTGCCATGCTCGCGTCTTCCAGTTTGGCAAGCGCGCATTCCTCGGCATGGGTGTTACCAGGCAATTCACGCGAGAAACCGGTGGTGACGGTGCCGTCCGTGGTGACGAGCACTGCACCGACACAGTACGCCTGAGGGGCTGGAATGGACTGCTCTGCGCACTGAATGGCGTGTTCCATGTAGGCGCGATCGCGCGGGTCGTGCGTGGGTGTAGTCATTTTACGAAAAAGGAAACAGGAAAGAGAAAGAGAAGGCAAAAGAGAGGATGATTGGGGTTACACGAAATGTAAGAGAAGCGACCAGGCGGTGCCCATTCTTAGTGATTCGTGGTCTGGTCCCGACCTTGGCACTCTCTCTCTCTCTCTGCGCTTTTTTGCTCTTTTTCTCTTTTTCTTTCTCGCTTTATTCATCCTCCACATATAAATATATATTAGCATGCTTAAACGGTTGCATCTCGGACAAAAGCGAGGCAGTGCAGAGTTCGATTCAGATACTTCGTCCGCATCGTCTGTTATATCCTGCAGTGCGTCTTTATTTGATTCTTCACCCGCATCTCCTACAGTGCGGCCTGGGTAGGTACTATTATCGGTCGATATCGGCTATGCTCACAGAGAACTTTTATTATAGACCACCCTTGATGCGAGCTTATTCTACCAATACCCTTCACGTAAGGATAAAAAAAGAATCAAGGAAACAATAGGCCGCATTTATTAATTAATGGCTTACTCTGGATTTGAATAATCCTCATAGGATCTGGCTGACCTTCATAAACAGAGTCGAGGCCCTCACGCCACAGCACGTAAGCATCCTCGTACTCATATGCACCTATCCTCACTCTATTCTGTATCCTACAGAGCACGGAAAAGGCCGCTCAAGGTCAACTGCAGACCCTCCACCCGTGTTACGTCGCGCAGACTCGACTGTAACCAGGCAACAGCCGATATTAGCGACACGGCCGTCCTGCGCCATTATCGAGGAAACAGCCCGTGTCTTTTCAAGACTCCAGTCGGACAGCCCGGAAGACCAGCAGGTGCAGTCCTGGGTTGAGCAAGGCATTCGCTTCCATGAGCGCGGTGACATTGAGATGGCCACTGATTACTTTCGACGAGCTGCGACGTATACCCACACACGCACACACCAACAGCCGCTTGCCCTCTTTCTTTATGGCATCTCTCTGCGCCATGGATGGGGCTGCCGACCCAACGAATGGCTCGCGTTCCAGTACCTCCAAAAATCGGCCGAATTAGCTTTGGTGGGCATTGAAGAACAGCCGGAGCGGAAAGGGGAGCTGGTGATGGCTATTTATGAACTCGCTGTCTCCTTCTCGCATGGCTGGGGCGTCCTCAGGTCGAAAGAAACGGCCGTATTTTTCTACAAGGTCGCTGCCGATTTGGGTGATCCCGACGCGCAGAATGATCTTGCGCATTGCTATAAAAGTGGATTCGGTGCTAAAAAAGATATGCGACTCGCAGCACATTATTTTCGTCTTGCTGAGGCGCAAGGACGTGGGATCGTCGGCAACTCGTGGATTCACAAGGACAAATACAAGTAGCCTGGTACCCATTTTTTCTCTATTTTTGTTGTTTCTGTATTTATGTTAGTTGTACTATATTGAATATAACATTGTGTTGCTGGCTGTTGGCCATATCTCTCCCATAACACACATACACACACAGAGACTCGAGAGAGTGCTGTCGCCATATTAATCAACGGAAATGAGAGCGCCGCGTCGCAGGCTGACCTCTTGTTAGATGAAATGGTTTGTGCGCTGGCCTCTGTGAGACCCAATTCGTGAGCGAACACCTAAAAGGTGCCGTGGGCATTATCGATAATGCTTGGCTCCTGTCAATATACTAAAGTCGCCATATGGGTAGTTTGGATCATGTAAGGCGGGTTGCTTATTTACCAAACTTGAACTTCTTGAGGCCCTTTGTAAATTTGTTGCCCTTCTTTGCATCGCGCTCAAAGGTGTTCATACGGTACTTGGGCACGTTACGATCTGAACGGTACGCAGACTAGAGATCCTCGAGGTTATTCATCCATTCTATACTGCAAAGTGAGGATTTTTGTGGCATACTAATATATAGCTTGGCCTGCCGCAATAAATAGGACATTTCGCAATGGATCGCTTCAATAATTTTAAAGAACTATCTAAGCCCCATTGTTGTCGCATCTCTGAGCAGTATCCCATTTTCACACACGTTCCACGCTGAGCATCAATTGCATTTTTTTCCCTCAGTCGTAAACAAATTGCTGTGTTGGATATGGTCACACTATCCTATTTGTTGGATAGTAAATAGGCGCCCTGAGCGGACTGACAGACGGCGATCTCAAGTTTTGTCTAAGGGTTGCTCACGCCCCGTAGAACGCATAAAAGAATACTGGGTCTACGCCACAGGCCAGGGGCATGTGCTCCTTGAGAGACTACGCCTACTTTTTGACGTTTATAATTATATCCGCTTGCCTGAACCATTTCAAAGTATATGAAACTAGTAGAGAGCCTGGAATAGTGACATTGTTCTGCTCGTACTGTAAGAAGCTAGCATGAAGCCCGAGCGGCTGCTCCACCGGACCATAGGCGTCCATCATCAAAAATATTCCGCCAATGGGAGAGTTGTACATAAATAGGGTGACCACATCCACGAAGGTAAAACCACATAAAATGGGAGCAGCGGAATATCATCCGACTCCTTGCTATTCGTTGTTGCTACTAGAGAAACCGTATTTATGGTACTCCGGTCAAAATAGGAGCAAAGACATAGTTACGGACGTTGCATAACATACATACAGGATAGGCGTATGCATTGCAGTGTGCGAATTTGAAAGCCTGTTGGTAATCTGCTGTCCTAATCGCCCTCCCTATGCACGTACTACACAGCATATACGTTGCTGCGGTATATTGGACGGATGGCACCTTTCATATAAAAATGATACAGTCGCTTCTCTCATATCCTCACATTAGTTACGTGTATAGCCACTTTCTCGTCAGGCCACATCTCTCTCTATTTTATAACTTTTACAAACGAGATTATCATGCGTTTCTTTGCTGCATTAGTTCTTATTCTCGGTGCGACCATCCTTCAAGTCATCGCCGGTCTTGAGTCACCGAACACAGAGGAGCCAGCCGAGCCAGTATCTAGGCCAGGTAACATATAATGAGTTGGAGTAGTAAGTCTCTTTATACTAATTCTCTTTATAAAATAGCCACCCCACCTACTGCTAATAGCTGCTATGACGGTTGTGCAGTTTTTGAAGAAGAATGTTATTTCCAATGCGACCTTCAAGCCTTAGGGCTCTAGATTCCTTGCAGTAATTTCTCAATTATTCGCGAATGAAGAAGTACATAAAGTTTAGCTTCTACCACACCTTTTTTTTTTTTCGTTTGCTAGTACACAGCGATTTTATGGAGACTAGAAAACGTTACTCGGAGAAAAGTCATCGAGGGTTATGCGACAAACTAGCCTTTTTAAAATAAAGAGATTAATGACGACGAATATACTGCCGCAGGTGCACTACTCCTAACGAGATGAATTTCCAGCACTGCTTACCAGCTGCATGTCCATACTACGTAACCATCAGTCAGCAACGCAGATACGGTTATCTTTGCGGTGAGTATGACTTGGAATAGTCAGTACAAGGTTGGACGTTCTGTAGCTCTTCATTCGATTTCCATTTCCTTTTTCCTTTCTGTCATTTTCTCCATTATCTCTACTTCTTCCTTTTTGCAACATTCTGTTAAAGGTATATCATTTGAACTACCCCAAGTCATTTTCTGACTTTCGACTTCACCTCTCCAACCTTATCTACTCCCGTATCAAAAGATCCAAGAATATATAACCGCTTGACAAAGCTGTAAAGAAAGCTATATTCATTAACATCTAACTAGTACATTCTTGAAGCTTTTTTTCTCTATATAGAAGCTTTTTGCTTCATTATTGTTCCATTGGAACATATCCAAATATATCAATTTGTTCAAAGCTTTGCTCTATACTCTCTCTAGGATGCGCTCTCTTCAAGCGAAAATTGGACTTGTGGGGCGTGAGAGTCCAAAAGCTCTGTGAGGTGATCCACTCATGCTCACAAAATGACAGCCTTTGGGCTCGTCCTCCTGTAGTAGATGCCAGGCCTTACACAAATTTCTACATTTATACAAAGCCCTATCTAAGGGTATGAAGTACCTTAAAAGATTTGCTGCCTTATTATCTCTCGTGCTGTCATATTTTTTGTCTCTAGAATGTCCAACAGATGCACAGACAACACATCGTCTTCGTTGGAGCGATAGGTAGCATCCGAGATTATTGGAAACTTGACGATACGAGTAACACAGAGTGCTCTGGTCTCGATGTGGCTGGTGCGCAACTTGTATCGATAGGCTGAGCAAATAGGGCAATGTGTATCACCTGCTTCAATAATCTCGGGCGATGGATCTATAAAAGCACGACTGGTATCGATTTTCTCATTTTTGATATGGCTGAACACACGACTTTGATCGTTGTGGTAGTAGTCGTCGTTGGCGTATTTCTACTGCTTATCGCATTTCGCTACTTCACAAAGCGAGCAATGGCCATGGATGAAAGTAACCATCGTCAAAACTTCCGATCGGAATGCAGTTTTTTCATCATTTTTGTCAATTGTAGGCAACAGCAGATCAGAAAGGAGTCGCCCGAGAACTTCTCAACGAAAAACGCAATCTAAAACCTCTCATGGTGACACGTCCCGACCCCATATCGCTGTACCTTTCACTGCCGATAATGCACCTACGCTCTCTATACCTCCTCCGGTCCATCAGGAACGGTCAGATGTGTCATAATTTCTAATACATGCTACTCGTAGATATCTACATACAGTCCTACAGTCTAATATCCTCTGTTGTAATATATACACAAATATTAATGTTTTATTTGACACCCGTGGCATTAAGCAATCGTGTAATACGTAGTAGCTTTCTGCAAACGCATTCAGTCACAGCCAGTTTCACAATAGGTCATTTGTTTGGTTCGCGCATGATCATTTTACTCACTCTCACCCGAGTGGAGGCCATATAACACACATTAAAAGGAAACTTGACGACCCTCCGGACAGGCACTATAGGGTACGACTATCATTTGTCATGTATTGCTTTTGCGCGGAGCTGTTTCACTCCACGTACTACCATCCATGATCGTTCCAGACGCTTAACAAAAAGAGTAACATATGAAGTGACCTGACATATGCTTGGAAAACTCCACCCAACAGGCCAGCTCCTTCTATATGTTTGTTCATACGATCAGAGTAATAGAAATACAGTGTCATACAGTGTTGTATTTATTTACCAGCACCAAGTGGTTGCGTGCAGAGTATCGTTTTTTAAAAGTACAAATGAGGATGCGAAGAAGAGTAACATGCGGGGTAAGGGAAATGGAGAGGAAGATACTATCGTATAAGTAATGAAAATTACTGGAGGTTGGAGGGGTAAGCGAATTCCTCGATGGGGACGTAGTTCTCCTTGATGGAGCGGGTAGAGACGAAGCGCATGAGGAGCGAGAAGGAACCGGCCTTGTCGTTGGTACCCGAGGCACGAGCACCACCGAAGGGCTGCTGGCCAACAACGGCACCAGTGGACTTGTCGTTGATGTAGAAGTTACCGCTGTAGTTGCGGAGCATGTTGTTGGCGTGGACAATGTTCTGACGGCTGCGGGCAAACACGGAGCCGGTCAGGGCATACTGGGTGGTCTTGCCAATGAGCTCGCAGGTCTGGTCGAACTCGGCATCATCGTAGACGTAAATGGTCACGACGGGGCCGAAGATCTCCTCAACCATGGTCTTGGTGAGCGGGTTGGTGGTCAGGATGACGGTGGGCTGGACAAAGTAGCCGACCGAGTCATCGTACTTGCCACCGGCCAGGATCTCGCACTCGGAGTCGGCAGCGGCGAAGTCAATGAACGACTTGATCTTATCGAACGAGAACTTGTTGATGACGGGGCCCATAAAGTGCTGGAACTCGTGGACGGGGCCCTGGGTGATCTTGGCGTGCTCGGCGACGATGGACTTCTTGAAGTCCTCGGACAAGCTCTTGGGCACGTACACTCGCGAGGTGGCAGAGCACTTCTGACCCTGGTACTCGAACGCACCACGGATGGTCTGCAGAGCAGCATGGTGGATGGTGGTGGCATCGTTGTCCTAATAATTTTAAAGTCAGCCAATTGCTCCCAAACAAATACCAAAATATGACAACTTACAGGGTGGATCATATGGAAGTTCTTGCCACCGGTCTCACCAACGATACGGGGGTAGCTGACATAGTTGTGGATGTTGTTACCAATCTGCTGCCACAGGTTGCGGAACACGTGGGTGGAACCAGTGAAGTGGAGCGAGGAGAAGTCGGGGCTGGAGAGCGCGACGCGCGAGACCTCCTGGGCATCACCGGGGATGAACTGGATGACACCGGCGGGGAGACCGGCCTCCTCGAGGAGCTGGTAGACGAGGTAGTTGGAGAGCACAGCCGAGGGCGAGGGCTTCCAGACAACGACGTTGCCCATCAGAGCGGGGGCACCGGGGAGGTTACCGGCAATGGCGGTGAAGTTGAAGGGAGTCACGGCATAGACGAAACCCTCGAGGCCACGGAACTCGACACGGTTCCACACGCCCTTGGCGTTCTTGGGGGGCTGCTGCTGGTAGATCTCCTCAGCGTACTTGCAGTTGAAGCGGAGGAAATCGCAGAGCTCGGCGGCAGCGTCAATCTCGGCCTGCCAGATGTTCTTGCCCTGGCCGAGCATGGTAGCGGCCATCATCTTGTAGCGGTACTTGGACGACAGGAGGTCGGCCGCCTTGAGGAAGACAGCGACACGGTCGTTGAAGGGGATGGCCTCCCACTGGGCGCGGGCAGCGACGGCACCGTCAATGGCCTTCTGGGTAAGAGCGGCATCGGCTTGGTGGAAGTTGGCCACGACGACCTTGTGCTCAGAGGGGTTAAACTGCTGAGCAACGTTGCCGGTGTAAATCTACGAAAGAAAAAAATTTACGCGTCAGCGACCCTTGTTCCTGCTTTTTGTTTTCCCACCCCTCCTCGTCCTTGATAACTCACCTTCTCGCCGTTGATCACAACAGGGATCTCAAGAGGACCCTGAGCACGCATCTCCTCGATGGCAGCCTGGAGCTTCTGGCGCTCGACCGAGCCGGGAGCATAGTTGTACTGGACACGAAAAACAAAATAAATAAATAACATGTTCCTGTTACTGCTTATGCATGACATACCATAGGCTCATTGTCAATCTCGGGGAGCTTGAAGTGAGCGAGCGAAGGAGTAGCGGAGGCCATGACGATAGATGAAAAAGAAAACAAGATGATATCTAGGATCCTGGCGACTTGCTTGTCTTTTATATTCTTTTTTTTTTTGGTGACTTTCTCGCTTTCAAATGCGAGACGAACCGTTTTCCGGCGGACTTTGGTTTGATCGGGAAACCTTATTGCGAGAGATCGTTTCTTTCTCGGCCGATTACGGGCGCGGCGTCTAAACAAGGTTTCCGATCTGAAACTTTAGTTTCCCGGAAGCTCCACATTCGTTCGGTCGGTGTGCCGCAGCAACAGAAAAAAGAAAAATAGTGGGAAATGTAACATGGAACAAAAAGGAAAGTGCAGCCCATAATAGATAGACGGATGCGATAGAGCAACACAAACAATGCCCGCATGATGTGCACGCATCTCCGGCGAGGTCACAACGAGGAGCAGAATATTTCCCAGGTCCGTACCTGCATGTGTATTTTTTTTTGTTTTTGTTTTTCGGGTGTGTGTATATTCATCTTTATTCTTCTAAACGCGAGGTGTGTTGTTCAGGTCATAAAACTCGTTGAGTAAGCCCAGGACCCGTGGCACCTGTTGTGGTGCCTTGGGTGCCTGTCCTTCCTCTTCCTCCTCTTCTTCCTCTTCGGCCGGCGGCTGCCACGTCGTGCGCCGGACGACAAACGAGTCACCGAGGTTGCTGCTTTCCACGGCGGGGACCCCATATTCGTTGAGCCGGACGGGCCCCACGTCCGTCCTTGCCCGTTTCTTTTGGTTTTGGAATTCCGACATGCGTGTCAGATACAGAGATCCACCAGCGTCCGTCGGTTCCCAGTCGGGGTAATTAGCCTGTACAGTACGTAGCGCGTCGTCGTCGTCATTAGCATTTGTCCCTCCTTATCGTAACGCGAAATTTTTTCTCAAATTTTTCTGCAAACCGCTTACCTTGAAATTCAAAAAACTCTTTTCCATCTTGCCATCCTTGCTGACCCAGTGTTCATCCTCGTTGTGGGTCGGCGCGCCGTATTTGGCGTTGCCATGGCGCTCAAAATCAAACTGGGCAAAACTGCACACGTAGCCCAAGCCGTCAACGTGGACCGTGAAATCCCGGAAAAAATCGACAATCTGCTCCGCGCATTTGGGGAGGGAGACAAAGAGCACAAAGGGCGTAAACACCACACTCAGAAGCTCTTGGACAAACAGGGAAATCTTGTAGTCGAATTGTTGGCAGAACTGTGCGCGAACCTATCATGTCCTGTCAAAACGGAAATTCCTTTCACAAAGGGGCGCTAAATTTTTTCTCTTTTTGAATTTTGTGTGCTACTTGCCTCATCGGTGTGGAGCTTGCCATGCCATTCGTCCGGGAAATAGTGCGTGTGTTCAACGACCTCGCGTAGCAGTGTCTCTGGCTCAAAGACCAGGTGTTCGTCCGGGATCATCCCTCGAGTCACCGCAAAGGTCGTACCAAACAGGCCCAGATAGAATAGTACCGTGCCATTTGCCGAGATCTCAAAGTTGAGGAGCGCTTCCGAGTCAAACAGGGTAAGGATCGCCAAGACGCCTGCAAACGATCCCGATACGAATGCTACAAATCTAGATTATAGGAAGAAATTAGACAACGATCCATCCATCAGGCTTATCGCCGCCCCTGACTCTCATCGCTTTGCTTTTATCTATCTGACTTGCCTCGCAATCAGCGCGGTTTTTTCCTTTGGGAACTGGTCCAAGTACCGGTTGGCAGGCGCGTACGAGTTGCTGAGGCGACTCCGGAAAAAGTGGGGCAGCTCGTTGTACTCGCGGAACTTCCATCGTGAGAAAGGCGAAAACGTGCGCGACCCAATCTCGCTTGGGTTCTTGTGGTATTCCTATCATGCAGTGTGTGCGGAGACGATAAGATTATCTGAATGAACCCGATTTTTTTTTTCTGTATAATGTCGTACCTCGAAATAGCGGAAAAAGAAAAACATGACAAGGTAGACGAAGATGAAGGGTGAAAGAATGCAGTTCAGGAGACCCATAAAGATGAACCGTCGACGTAGCCTGCATTGAGCGTTAGATGCCTTCCATTTCTTGAATCGATGTGAAGTATAAGAAAAAAGTAACGTTATTACCCTGCAACCAGAAGCGGTCGGTTCTTCTCACGCAGGAATCGCTTTCGCAATTGGCCGCGCTCGTTGAATACATAGCTCAGCACGCAGTAGGACAGATTCCACTCGAGGTCACGTGTAAAAATGTGCTTATTGCGAAGGTAAGGGAGTGGGACGGTGATGTCGAGGATATCCTTATTGAAGAGGGCAATGAGGTAGTTTTCCTGGCGCATGATGCGACTCGTCACATCGTGCTCGTTCAACCGCAGCGGAGAGGACTGCGCCGTATTTGGGTTGGTTTCACGGATCGCCATGATCCGCTCAAGCACCGTTTGCCACGATACAGTTTGGATATCTTGCTGCGGATCACTTTTGAGTACTCTTTGAAGCAAAACGGAATTGAGCTAGACTTACGTCTGGTATATTCAAGAGATAACGGAAAAAGCTGTACATCTCCTTGAGCGAGGGATAATCCAAACAGAAGCGGATGGCCTCGGCCGCCCACCACGTGACGAATATAATGAGAAATAGAGTCGTCGTGCCTGATAAGCTGGACAAGAGTGAGCGAGTGATGTGTATATCAAACACAAGATACGTACTGCGCCATGCATTGAGGCTCGACAACTTGCGATAATTTATGAGAGTGGGGAATATCAGAGTAGCGGACGCAGCCGATCAAAAAGGTAGAGAAGCCAATGACAAAGGCGAGTGTCCTATCTCATGTTAAAAGCACACACTTTTACATATACGGATGAACTTACAAGAGGTTCAGGAGGCGAGATAATAGAATACAATACATGCCCTTGCCTTGATAGTAGGCATATACTTGTTTCAAAAAGGTATCGAGATTGCCGACGTTCACCCACCGCCATAGCGCTTTATCATATTCTGATATATGATGGCTCGTCTCCTCGTCGCGGTGTCGTGGCAATGTTGTCGTTTGTGGGTGTATCTGAGAGGAAATAGGAGGGGAATGCGGCACTTGCTGTGAATGGTGGTGCTGTTCATGCTGCGGCTGCTGCTGTTCTACCATGAGGGATGCGGGTGCTTCTAAGTCGTCGTCGTCGGAGAGGTCATTGCTGTCGTTTGTAGAGAGGGGACGGTAATTGTTCCGAGAGGAGAAGAATGATCGCTTTGGATTGGAAGGACCGGCCTCTTCTTGTTCTTGGAGATCAAGGGTATACTCGTCGTCTGAGTGGTAGTTCTTGTCATGGCTGAGCAGCCTTGAAGAGAGGTTCGACATTAGAGAAACAAGAAAACAACCAAGGATATGTATGAGAGGGTAAAATAGAAATAGGAAAAAGGGGTTTAAAACAATGAAGAACAAGGATAGAAAGGCACAAACGATCCGCGTGGTTTGGTCGGTTGAATATACGCATGATGGCATGCGGAGTTGTCACCTGCTTGCTTTCCCTTGAACCTCCGCCCATTGTCTCTTTTTTACTTCTACAGTTATGTTGTCATATTATTGACGTCAATCCGATGTATCCTCCATTTATATAAACCCTCTCACCCTTCATCCCATCTCATAACGCTCTTTGTCATGTCACAATCTCAGATAGTCTACCTCGGCGTTGATCTCGACACAACGCAGCATCCGCCCAAATATGCTATATCCGTTCATGACGGTTCGATCACCACCCATTTTGATATTAACACTCTTCGTCTCGAAGGCAAGCATGATCCCCACGAGGCTTACAAGTGCTTCCAGGACGTTGTCACGGAGTATGTGCGCGAGAATAATTACAAGGTGCATATCGTCGCATGCCCCGATACGTCCCATTCCGCTGCCCGTGACATGCTCGCCTCTTTCTGGCATGAACTCGACGCTCTCCCTGTATTCGCCCATGTGCGTGGTTCCTCCGTCGATGAGTGCGCTAGTGCAGCTATTCGTAAAGCAGTCGTGCGGTAAGTAGGAAAAAAAGTGTGTAGTTTGCATTGGCTCAACTTTTCCTGCTCGTAGACTCTCTCCACATTATCCGGGTAACCTCCCACGCGTCTGCGTCGGCGATCGACACGAGGTGAGTTTTGTCCGTTAACGAAGACCTTTATATACTGACCACAGTATTCCATTGCTCTTAGGTCGAAGGTAAGAAGCAGGAAGCGCGCAGCCGTGCACTTTGTGTAACCTTTTCTTGTAGTCGACTTTGATTACCGCATTTGTATGAACGACATTGATGATTATCGCAACTCGGTTTGCCAGCAGACCTGGGAATCCTTTACGCACTATAGCAACAAGTTCAAGTCTAAAAATCTGCGCGCTTCCTACTTTAGCTCGACGCCTCAAGGCGGTGGAGGTAAGAGAAAGAGAAAAGTCGAATTATGCCCTTCGCCCGACGCTTACGCGGCCCCTGTTTACAAGTGGCGCTTATGCGACATGCGCTGCTACGCTTCCTTCATCTGAGTGGGGCCGACGTCCACTGTAAGTGATAGAGAGATATCAATGCCGTGGGCGCATTTGCTCAAGTTACGTTAGGGTACGTGGCCAAACCCAAACCCGAGATTTTTGATATCACGAAGCGCAAGTTTCACAATGTGCTCCAAGGTATAGCCCCGCCCGACGAGCGCCTCACCGAAGAAGATAAGCAGATGTTCATCGACTGGTCCCGCGATAATGCCGAGAACTACTGGCTCGATGACAAGGGGCCCATCAAGAACTCAGACGTGATTGTCATTGACGACCCCCAGCGTAAGTAGTCTGTAAGGCGAACTGCAAGATGTGTCTCAACGTTTTGTACAGTGACAGGCATTATTCCCTATATCCGTGAGCATGCACCCAAAACACCCATTGTATTTCGCTCTCACATTGAGATGCGTGCGGACCTGATCCGCAACGACCCTGACGGCCCTCAGGCAGAAACCTGGAAGTAAGTGATTAAGAGGAGGACATGCGTCATCTGCTGGGGGCCTGACACGTAGAGCGTAGCTTCTTGTGGCAGTTTATCAAGCAGTGTGACGTCTTTGTTGCGCATCCGGTGGAAAACTTTATTCCTGACTGTGTGCCGCGCGAGCGTGTGGTGCTGATACCCGCCTGCACCGACCCACTGGATGGGCTCAACAAGCCGTTGAACGATCGGAGCCGGACCTATTATCGGAAGGTATGGAATCGGATCTGCGAAGATCAGGGGATCAACCCTGTCGACTGGGAGCGCCCCTACGTTGTTCAAGTCGCGCGCTTTGACCCATCAAAAGGTAGAATATCTATGAGCGATGATGGGTATGGGGTAATAATACATTTGGTTAGGTGTCCCGGATTGCATTGAAGCGTATCGACGACTCCGCGAGAAGCTCGGAGACCGTCCCGACTGTCCGGTACCACAACTGGTGATCTGTAAGTCAAACCGTAGAAAGAGGTCGTGCTCGTCCCTAAACGTTTTTGCGCAGGTGGCCATGGTTCGATCGATGATCCGGATGGCAAGATCGTATATGAAGAGGCGCATAAGCAGCTCAAGGAGCTCCAGGAAAACATCGCCCGGGACATTTGTATCGCACGCCTGCCCCCGTCCGACCAGCTCGTCAACATGATTTTGGCGGGGGCCAACGTCGCGTTGCAGCTCTCGCACCGCGAAGGCTTTGAGGTCAAGGTCACCGAGGCGCTCCACAAAGGTTGCCCCGTGATCGCGTATGAGGCGGGCGGCATACCCCTTCAGATCCGAGACGGCAAGGATGGCCACCTCGTGCCTGTTGGAGAGATCGACACCGTCGTCAAGCACCTCTATCATCTGCTGACCGACTCGGCACGCGAAAAAATGAGCAAAGCTGGCCAGAACGGCGTGCCGGAAGACTACTTTACAGTGTCCAACACAATCAACTGGCTCTATGTAATTACTGAACTTGCGGAGGGGCGTTCAGTGGGTGGTGGTGTTCTTGTGCGCTCCCTTTGGCACGACAAAGAACAACAAAAACAGAAAGAATAGATCATCATCCATGGTGAGATAGATGGGGTGTATCAAATAGAGAAGTTCTTTTTTCCTTTTTGTATGTATTCCAGATCTTTTTCAGGATTTTCTTTTTTCTTCGGGTGACGGCTGCGATTTGCTGCCAGAGGATGATGTGGCAAAAGGTAAGAAGGAGGTTGAGGACGCGTTGGAGGCTTGCTGGGCAAGCGAGCGGAGCAGGGTGGGTTGGGTTCGGCCGCTGTACTCGGATGAGCACGTCGACAAGCCTGGGGTGGGGTAACTGCGATTGTTGTGGTCGTTTGTTTGCTGCTGTTGCTGCTGCTGATCGGTCGCGCGACGCTTCTTGGCGCTCTCCTTGAGCTTCTCCCACCGTTCGCGGTACTTGTTCATGAGGGCCTGTTGCTTTTCGTTTTGGATCCTGAGCTGCCTGTTTTCCTCTTCCAATTCCTTGATGCGGGCTAGAGAGGCGGAGGTGGTTTAATGAGTGGAACCCAATCTCGGAATTCCACTTACCAAGCTCGTAGGAGGGGTTGGCTGACGGGCGAAGGTAACTGCTGTGGTGAGGGCCCATCAAGGCGGCTGAGGATGAGGCGCGCATGGTATGGTCGTGGCCTTGCATGATGCGTTTGGCTTGTTTCTGGACGTCGTTTCGGAATTGCATGATGCTGCTCTTGAGCATGTTGCTTTCCTCAGCCGCCTACCAAAGAGTGAGGAAACCACAGGCATAGTGTGTATGTGTGCGTATACCTTTTCTAGGCTCCGGATGCGATTTGTCAGCTGTTCCACTTGCTTTTTCAAAATCTCATTTTCGGTCGCGTGGTTTCGTGCCCTATTTTTTACGAATTAATTTAATAGCACTTTAACAAAGGGAGTACTTGCGTGTTCAGTAACGTCGACTGGTCAGCCTCGGCACTATCGATCTGGACAAAGCAATACGAATTGAGCATGCCTGTGTTGTTTCCGTCGTCGTCACCGTCGTCATGGGCGGTTGGATCATCATGCTCGTTGAGAGGCGCAGACGCAAAAGCGACGGGATTGGATAATTTATCGACCAGCTGCTCGACAACCTGCCAGAATTTGTTGAATGGATCGGCTTCGTCCTCGTCATCATCGTCCTATTCCACAGGATGAATACGGTATGGTTCTCTTGTTCTTCTGTTGTTACCCTTCCGTCGTCGGGCAAGACAGCATAGGATCCACCGATGGCAGGCGATTGTGTGCCAGGATAATAGAAACGTCTGGAGGCTCTGGACTCTGCCAAGGCATGGCGAAGACCTTCCATGTCGTCTAGGGGTTCAGCAGGTGGGTGCGTCTCCCGATGAATCTTGCGTCCCAGGTCTTTGGCTTTGCGTTGATGATCCAGAGTTAAAAGCTTAAGCGTCTTGCAAGTCTAAAAGAAGAAAAATAAATAAATAGAAAAATAAGTCATACATAGAGTGGAGAGCATAAGCAGAACACTGACGATGGGATCCTGGGTATACTCGATCGCCTTTTCAAACTGTTCTGTTGAAACATGAGGTCTTGGTGGTTTACAATTGTTTGCTTGCTTTACCGGCTGCTTTGGCATGAGCTTCAGCGGCTTCCTGCCATTCTTCTCTGTCTTCGTAATCCTCGGCGGCATTCGCATAGGCATGGCCCTATCATATTGTCAACGTTGTCCCCATTGCCTTTGGTCAGACCTTACAGCGTTGACGGGTGTGTCGGGCGTCATTGTGGGCTGGGAAGGGGTGGTGTTGGAAGGGAAGGGCCCTTTTTGCAAAAAGTGCGGAATAAGAAGGTCTCATAAAAAATCATGCCGCCCAAATGTATGACCCCCTCACGCACCAAACTAAGGCGTGAAACCCGACCCAAATTATTTATGAGCATGACAGTTGACAAGCTCCTCTCTCAAAGAGTGAGTGGCTGATGCTCGTCCTACTCTGCCGTGTGCATGTGCAACATCAAGCATCCCTCGATACTTGTTTACTTCAGAGTGCTTTTATCTCTGCCAGCGTCACGCTTTGCGATAGGACGCATTTTCTGACCTCATTGTTTGTACACAAGTGACAGGGAGCATTTGTAGAGGCGCTATTGCCCTGGTGTGATACAGAATCACTATTGCAATGATCGCGTTTCACCAGCAAGAAACGACGTGATGTCTAGAGTTGCACAGAAGAGAGGTGAATAATTTTTTTTTCTTGGAATGAAAGAAAGCATGAAAGTGTAATATAATATGAATATATGCTGTAATTACAAGTAGAGTAAAATCATGTGTATATATGTACACAAAAAAGAAAAAAAAAAGAATGTGTGTGCGTGTGTGTGTGTGTGTGTGTGTGTGTGTGTGTGATTAATGAAGATGATGTGGTTGTTGTTCATGATGATAGTACGCGACAAACGGGGTCTGCACCGCCGCGTCGACCTTATCCCAGCGCTTGAGCTCGAGATCATGCTTCATGTCGCGCAGCTCGGCCTCCAGCTGTCGCCGACTCTCCATCTCCTTCTCGAGCTCCTGCTGGTGCTCGGACTTGACCGTCGCCATTAGCTGGCGGAACTCGCGCCGCAGCGTCATGCTCTGCCCGTCCATACCCAGCTTGTCGCGGATGGTGTAGTCCGCGAGCTGCTTCTCGAGCCGCTGGCGTTCGCGCGTCCACGAGAGCTCCATGCTCTCGTGCTTCTTGCGCTCGTGATTAAAGTCGCTAATGTTGCGCGTCAGACGGTCGTACTCCTTGAGAATCGCCCCCAGTTCCGCTTCCACACTCGCGGATTGCAGCATCAGCGCCGCTTCCCGGCGTGTGAATTCTTCTTGCGCGGCCTTGAAGAGCGCTTCCAGCTTGGCGGTATCCGTATCCGATGCTTCTTGTCGCGGCGCAGGAGGAGCGGGAGCAGCGACGGGCGTCGAATGCGCTTCATGTGCCTTGGCATGCGCCTTGGCTTCGGCGGCCGTGGCGCGGTCCTGCGCGGCCGCCACTTGCTGAACAAGCTCCGTCTCGCGTGTTGCCTGCTCCTCGAGCTGGTGCTCCAGATCATGGACACACCGCATCGCGGTGTCGTTGCGCTCCACCAGGCGCTGCACCAAAGTGACGGCTGCATCGGTAGATGATTCGTCTGCCAGGGCATACCGGCACTTGCTGATAATCGCCTTTTCGTCTGCCCGCCAGGTGGCCTCGCGCCGCTCCAGTTCTTGCCGCTTTCGCTCGCTGTCGGCGAGCTTGGCCTCGAGTTCAGTGATGCGTTTCTGCTGCTCTTGGAGCTTCTGTGAATCCGCCAAGGACAACGAAGAAGAGGGTGCGCTTGTGGGAACAGGGGGTGCGCGTTGTGGCTGTGAGGACATGCGTTGCAGCTGGTTCTCGAGTGCATCCATGAGCTGTGTTGCAAAGGGTACCGGCTGGACGGGTCGTCGATCATCGTCGATGCTCGTCAGACTGGTCCGGACCGATTTCGAAAAGAGCAAGGACTCGTCCGACAAGCTGGCGTTTTCATCATCGCTCAGACTTCCTGTACCAGCAGGATAAGAGGCATGCGAGGATGATGAATAAGCCTTGACGAGAGTGTCCAGGCGATTTAGCAGCTGGTCTTGCTCGCTGCGCAGCTCGCGGATCGCGTCCTGCTGCTGCCGTAGGATCCGCTGTTGCTGTTGCTGCTGCTGTTGATGTTGCTGGTGGTTGTTTTGATTGTGGTTTTGGTTGGGAGACCCCTGCGTGGATTCCCATACCTCTTGCTCCTGCTGGACGGTGCTCGCCAGCGTTCCCGCCAGGTGCTGAAAGTAATGCTTTTGCGACTCGCACGCATCCGAGGCGGAATAGTACAGCTCCTGGGCGAGCTGGTCGAGGGTCTTGGTGCTGTCCTGCAGCTGAAGGATATCTTGGCGGGGTCCAGAGAACTTGATGAGTGACAGCATCGAGCGCTGCATATGGGTCTCGAGGAGCATCTGATCGCGGATTTTGGTCAAACCTGATTTGGCCCGCGCGTGTTTCTGATAGATGTAAGGTTACGCAAACAGGTTGCTATTTTTCATACTTCATACCTTGTGCAACCGTTCGGCTTCGTCCATGGTCAGCGTCGGAAAATCGAGCGAAGTCAGCACCGCATGCGAGACCGCGAGCTGCCGCTGCATGGCATCGGCGTCGCATGTCGTTTTGCTATCCACCACAGCAGCAGCCACAGGCTGCTTGGGCGTTGCGGGGGCAAACTGGCCCCAGGGCAGGTCGTGTTCCTTGTCTTTGGGCGAGGTGGAGGGCGGGGTGAAAGGGGTCGAGTGGTCGCGTTTGATATCGTCCAGCGTCTCATAGTCGCTTGGGCTGCTCGGGCTGGAGCTCACACTGGTGCGGCCGCTGCTCGAGCTATTAAACTCCTTTTCTGTCTCATCTACCATCCGCTGCAGCGTCGAGGTCGTCGAAGGAGTGGGGCGGATAGGAGACGGCTGAGCGGGCGTTTCTTTAGTTTGAAGTGCTTTCGCAACGGATGAGACAGAGGTCGCTGCTTTTGGCAGCGGAGGAGCGGGAGGAGGAGAAGGGTCGGAGGGTACGGGTGCGGGTTTGGGCTGCTCTTCCTGCTTCTGGGCAGAAGGCTGGCGTGGCACTGTTTTGCTGACGGCTGGGGTAGAAGGTGCAGGAGGTTCGACTTTGGCATCAACTTTGTCGGATGGTTTACCCACTTTGGCGCGTGGCGTGGTGGGTGACTTGGGGCCAGAAGAGACCCTTTTTTCTCCGGTCGAAAGCGAGGCAGATTGCTTGGAGCTTGAGCTACTATTGCTCCCGGTGCTGCGTAAGGACGAATTGCTGGTTTTCTTTTTTGCCACCGCCGGTGATTGTGGTTGAGAAAAGGAGTTGGCTAGAATACGAGTTTGTGGTGAGGAGTCCTCCTTCTGCTGCCGCTTTTCGTCCGCCTCCTTCTTGAGTAGGCTCGGCTTTTTTACGACGGACGTTTTGCGGGCCATGGTCGGGGGTTTCCTTGCGGTGGTGGCCACCTGCTGGCTTTTCCATGGATTGGACGAGACGGTGCTGGACGAAGCCATCTTTTGGACGGAAGCGCGAACTTGCTTGCGGTCGAGCTGGTTGCTAGGAGACCATGTCTTTTTGGTCACACCCGAATTTGACGTGGTGGGTGTCACCTTTTTGTTATTATTAGACCCGTCCGGTTCTTTTTTTGCATCTTGCTTTTTCTCAAAAAAGGGGTTGTCCTTGAGCTTGTAATTGATGATAGGACGGAATTTGGCATTTTCCTCAGTCGTCGTCTTTTGCGTGGTCTACGGAATATAAAGGAAAAAAGGTGTCAGTCATTTGTTCGGGCTGTCAATAAGTCCAAGTCAGGTAGATAGGTTGCACATGCACGATTGCAAAAAGGCGTGCGTTAATGCCAATGCGCGTGGGTCATGCTTACCCGATTCATGATCTCATGTCAAAGCTGAACGGAGGAAAAAGAGAAAAGTATAGCATAAAGGAGAAGAAAGAAAAAGAAAGGCCTTCAAGTTTTTTTCATTTTTCGGTCTGCCTACTTGCAAGCCTACCCGATACGCTTGCCAAATTAGGTCTTGCTCCACCTGTAGGCAACCTTTACATGTTCCTCTCTTTATACTGTACATCATCTATCCTCCTTACATTTTATATCCTTGTCTCCTTCGTT
>VAFG01000301.1:41344-78023 GCA_013461545.1 Syncephalastrum contaminatum | reverse complement strand
GGATCAGGTAAACCAAAAAAAAAAAAAAAAAGAGAAGAATGAGAACGTCATGTTTATCGCGCGCGTATGTTTGTTGTGCAGATACCCGGGCTCGCATCCGTTCGCCTCGCTTCAGGGCAGCGATAACATTATCAAGTTCACGACCAAGTACTTCCCCAACGGTCTCATCATCCAGGGCGCGGGCGCGGGTGCTGCCGTCACCTCCTTCGGCATCTACTCGGATCTGCTCAAGATCCAGGAGCGCGTCGAGGGTTTCTAAGGAAGAAATATGTACTATAAAGAAAAAAGGAAGAAAAACAAAGTTTGTCCGTTGCACATATACATAGTACGATGCATACTGCAATGTTTGGATAATTGCTCGTTCTTTGTGTGCGTGTATGTGTGTATGATATGTAGTCGGGTCAGGGTTTATTGATTTGCAAGTCCGGTCATGATCATTCCGTGAAGCCGGCCCGGGTGCAACCCAATATTGTCCAACTTTTCTTCCATTCCACCTTCAACTTGTTTCGATCCGAGTCTTGGCACTCGTCTAGGCTTCTTTTTCGTTTATTCTACGGGCTCAATCTCCTGTCTAATCTACTGATCGCGCGTCTGACTCTCGTTTTCTCCTTTCCTCATTGCTGCCTCTTTTTATTTTACTTTTCTACACTCTACTTCCATCGCAACCATGTCAGAGCGGCAAGCACAAGAACTCTTGCAACAGGCCGATAAACGACTCAACGGATGGTCTTGGTTCGGAGGTGGCAATAAACAAGAAGAAGCGGCCGAACTCTTTGAAAAGGCGGGCAACACCTTCAAATTGGCACAACGCTGTAAGGCACACACCCATCATCATCACCTTCCATATCCTCTCGATCCCTTGTCCCCCTTTGTCACTATCCCTGATTCATGTCTGTATGCTCAAGTACACACTTAAGTACCAGAAGCCGGTGATGCCTTTACAAAAGCTGCCGAACTCTTCAAGAAAACGCCCGACACCAATTACGAAGCGTCCAAGGCCCTCGAAAATGCTGCCAAATGCTTCAAGAAATCCAATCCAGAAGGTAGGGTTCTACTTGCATGAGTCATTTGTGCTCATGGATTTTATGGCTGGTCTGTCTGTCTCTGTTTAGCTGCCATTGGAGCATTGAAAGACGCTATCGCGATCGATAAGGATGCGGCCAACTTTCGAAATGCGGCCAAACACCACCAGGAAATCGCCGAAATTTACGAGTCGGATATCATTGATCTCGAGGGGGCATTGCAAAACTGGCAGGATGCGGCCCAGCTCTACATGGCGGATGACTCGCAGGCGTAAGATAATGAAACTGGGTTGTATAGTTGGCTGGTGGTTAAGGACTTTTTTTTTTCCCTTTGTTTAGGATGGTCAACAAGTGTCTGCTCAAGGTCGCCTATTTTGCAGCCCAACTCGAAAAGTACGAGCTTGCGATTGAGAAATTCGAGGAAGTGGCCACCGCCTCGGTGGACAATCAGTTGACCAAGTGGTCACTGAAGGAATACTTTTTGAAGGCGGGCTTGTGTCACCTGTGCACCGGCGTAAGTTTCGTTATGCCACGCGACTTTTTTGTCACTCAAGTGTTATATAGGACCACGTACGGACACAGCGCGCTCTCGAGAGATACTGCAACATGGACATCACCTTTGAAAGCACACGCGAATACAAGTTCTTACAGGTACGTGCTGCATACATTGGAGGGTTCTATGATTCACTAATGTTCGATGATAATAGTCTATTCTGGAGTGCATAGAGGAAGACGACCTCGAGATGTTTACCCAAAAGGTGTATGAATTTGACCAAATGACAAAGTTGGATCAGTGGAAGACAAGCATATTGCTTAGGATCAAAAAGACCATGCTGGAGGAACCCTCTTTAACCTAATCACAATGCCACCCACCACCCACCACCCACACTTTCTTATTCTTATCTATCCATCCCCCTCCTCGTTTCCATTTCGTTTCTTTTGCTTATTTCTCACCTCTTATTCTCCTAGCCCATCCCTCGCACACTCTCACACACATACACACATACTCCATGTATCTAACTGATCAATTATTGACTTGTCTTTTCGGATGTGGCAAACAGCACCATACATATTACGGTATCTCCATTGAAGGTCCGACAACACACACGCGCGCACTAAAGACGAGTCGATGCGCATAAAAAACGATGGAAGCAACTAGATTGGTTTGGTTTAATGGCCTAAAATGCAAAAAGCAAAAACTTCGACCGTATTTTCTCACCATCCCCATTCTGTCTTTTTTTTACTTTATGCTCTATTGGTTAGCAATACCATCCATGCAAGGTCGTCAAATCACCATTCATGCAGCGGATAGGTTATCTTTTCTTTTTCTGCAAGCAGATATTTAGTGTGTAATAAACCAGGGTAGCAAAAAAAGAAAGTCGGGTGTGTGGCGGGTGTTGTAATATTTGGAGGGTTCACAAGGAGCGGCATAAGCCAGGTGACAGCGCTTGTTTATAGGCGCCGTTCTGGAAGGGTTATAAAGGTGGGAGCTCTCCCACAAACGATTATCCTCATTCTCTTCCCATATTCTACCATGGCTCAATTCAGCATTACACAACAAATGCAAGACAAGATGAACGCTACGAACGAGTCAGGACAATCGTCCTCGATTGTATGTACTGTGTTATTACTTGGCAGCCAAAGACTGACTGTTTGCATTATGTAGTCTCCGCCAACCCAACGTCGTCGATCTTCCTTGTGGGAGTCCATGTCGTCGAGTATGTTCCGTAACTCGTCGGACGAAATCAAGCAAGCCCGCGGCTTTAACGCCGAAGGCTTCGAGGGCGCAGCTGCCAAGTTTGACGAAAGCTTTGGTAGCTCGGCCTTGTTTGATGAAATCAAACATGCTCCTCACAGATCAGACGCCAAGCGTCGCGAAAGCTATGAAATGGGGCTGGACGCCTTGAGACAAATGTCCTAGTTTAAAGAAACAAAACAGTAGTAATAAAAAAAACAAGTATGAACAAAGTAGCCATGGTTGCCCATATCCGATCATTGTCATTATCAGCGGGTTTCTAGGTAGTCAATACTATATATAAATTCCCTTGGCTAGTCTGTGCAACGTACGACACAGGAATGATTTCATGCGTGCTCATTGTATTAACCTCTTCCGCTTCCCCTTTTCTAAACCACCCATGCTACGTGTAAACTCTTTTGTCTTTCGACCTTTACCTCCGCCTCACGTGCGTCTCTATACCACACGGACTCCTCCATTGCGTCCTCCATCTTTTCCGGTGCACCGCCACCGCACACTACGCCATCCCACACTCATGACGCGTTCATTCATGACGGCCAAGAATGGAGTTCAAGAAAGCAAACGAAGCAAGTTAAAAGGCTTCATGAAGAAATACGGTGCGGTCGGCGTAGGCGTCTATCTAGCGCTGAGTGTGGTCGACCTCAGTCTGACGATGGCGGTCATTAGCGTCAAGGGCGCAGACAAGGTCAAGAAGACAGAAGACTACGCATTAGAAAAAGTCAAGAGCTGGATTGGCATGGAGCACAAACGGGAAGCGGCAGATTCAAACCACGGTGAGAAACCGTCATTCACGTCCTTGTTTGTGATTGCGTACGGCATACACAAGACCTTGCTCCTGCCTGTGCGACTCTCCCTCACCGCTGCCGTCACTCCCGCCGTGGCTCGCTACCTTCGCGCGCTTGGCTGGATCAGCAAAAGATAGTAGCTATCGAATAAAAAAAGAGATAGAATGACTCACCGCTTGGTCACAGCTTGGTCAATTGAGGTAAAAGGTGGTACAGTGGGATTGCAACAGGTATATAAATGGGTGCAGTATTATGTGGGTGAGTCAATTAGAATATCTGTGGCTTTGGCTTGATTTTTGGGATACTTTTGGCAGCTTTCCTGTTGAACGTGTTCTTTCCCTTTTCTTTAACACGCAATGTCAGAGAAACCTTTTGACCGCGCCGCCCTTGAGCAGCTCGTTACTCAACGCTTCTTCTATGCTCCTGCCTTTCAGATTTACGGCGGTAAGTTTTTTCTTCAATTGACACTGAATTGACACTGATGATAAAAACTCATACGATGCAGGTGTCGCTGGTTTCTATGACTATGGTCCGACCGGCTGTGCGCTCATGAACAACATTATCAACGTGTGGCGCAACCACTTTGTCCTCGAGGAAGAAATGCTCGAACTCGACACGACCATCATGAACACCCACGATGTGTTGAAGACCTCGGGTCACGTCGACAAGTTTGCGGACTGGATGTGCAAGGATCTCAAGAATGGCGAAATCTTCCGCGCCGACCATTTGATTGAGGCCGTTCTCGAGGCCCGTCTTCAGGGTGACCGTGAGGCCCGCGGTGCGGCGCAGGCCCCGGTGGTGGATGACAAGAAGAAGAAGACCAAGAAGAAGAAGGGCGCTGTCGTCGCTGTTGAGCTGCCCGAGGAAGAGCGCCAGAGCTACGAAGAGATTCTGGCCAAGGTAAGAAAGAAGAGTGCTTGTGTGCGTTTTTATGGAGGGCATGACTCTAATGTTCCTGTTAGATTGACAACTTTGGCGGTGAAGAGCTTGGTCAAATCATGCAAAAATACAACATCCGCTCGCCCGAGTCTGGCAACGAGCTCTCGCTTCCCCAGGAGTTCAACCTGATGTTTGAAAGCAGCATTGGTCCCACCGGTCATCTCAAGGGGTAAGTCATGGGATGATTGCGTTGCTACGTTTTGCTTATGCTTGTTGCCTAGTTACCTCCGTCCTGAGACTGCCCAGGGTCAATTCCTCAACTTCAAGAAGCTCCTCGAGTTCAACAACAACAAGATGCCCTTTGCTTCGGCCCAGGTTGGCCGCGCCTTCCGTAACGAGATCAGCCCTCGCTCGGGTCTCTTGCGCGTGCGGTAAGCTTTTGTGTGAGTCACTATGACTCTTTGATTAATTGCAAGGCACATTCCAGTGAGTTCACCATGGCCGAGATTGAGCACTATGTCGACCCGCTCGACAAGAGCCACGCTGGCTTTGCCGACGTCAAGGACACCAAGATCAAGCTCCTCGCCAAGGACATCCAGCTCTCGGGCAAGACGACCATCCAGGAGATGACCGTCGGTGAGGCCGTGGAGAAGAAGATCATCGATAACGAGACGCTTGGTTACTTTATTGCGCGTATCTACCAGTTCTTGATCAAGATCGGTATCAAGGACGAGAAGCTGCGCTTCCGTCAGCACATGGACAACGAGATGGCCCATTATGCCTGTGACTGCTGGGACGCTGAGATCCAGACGAGCTATGTAAGTCAGCATGAGTATACATGTACGCACAGGGTGGAGAGAGAGACTCATATGTGTGTATCTAGGGCTGGATCGAATGCGTTGGCTGTGCCGATCGTTCGGCTTACGACTTGACGGTCCACTCGGTCCGTACCAAGGAGAAGCTGGTCGTGCGCGAGCAGCTGGCCGAACCGGTCAAGGTTGAGCGATGGCAGCTCGAGATCAACAAAAAGACCTTTGGTCCCAAGTTCAAGAAGGACGCTAAGGCCGTCGAGGAGTCGATGCTCGCCAACACCGACGAGTGCTTCGAGCGCCTGGCCAAGGACCTCGAGACCACCGGCGTGTCCAAGGTGGAGGCGAACGGTAACACCTACGAGGTTTCCAAGGACGACGTCAAGGTCGAGCGCGTCACCGTGACCGAGCACGGTAAGTCACTAAAAAAGCATTTTCTAAAAGGGCCTTGAGACTCATTTTGGAGTAGTCCGTGAATACACCCCCAACGTCATTGAGCCTTCGTTTGGTGTCGGCCGTATCCTGTATTCCCTGTTGGAGCACAGCTGGTGGGTGCGTGAGGAGGACGAGGCCCGTAACGTGCTCTCCTTCCCTCCCTCGGTCGCACCTTTCAAGTGCTGCATCCTGCCCTTGTCCAATCACGAGAGCTTTGCCCCGTTTGTCAAGAAATTCTCGCGCGAGCTGCGCAAGAACGGTGTCTCGACCCGTACCGACGACAGTTCGACCTCGATCGGCCGTCGCTATGCCCGCTATGACGAGCTCGGTATCCCGTACGCCATCACAATCGATTTCCAGACCGTGGATGACAACACCGTTACCCTCCGCATGCGTGACTCGACTAAGCAGATCCGTGACACCTTTGAGAACATCCTCAAGATCCTCAAGGAGGAGCAGTAATTGTTTTAAGTATTTGTGTTTCCAACAACAGAATGTTCAATGCCCGCTATTCATGCATTTGGTTCATGGCATATCCACGCACTTGCTTTCATGCTTTGTTTGATTTGTTCTTTTGGTTTCTTGATTTCAGGACTCATTTCATATTATAAATAAGGGTTTCTCGATGAGAAAGAATGAAAGGCTTTAAGGCACCTTGTGGGAGTGTACATGATGCATAGAACGCTGTCTTTCCATGCATCTATTGCGGAGTGTGGCTTGTTTTAATATTTGAAAGTGTTCGATTCGTTTCTGGCAACACTTACAACTCCTCCCCTTCCACTCCACACCACGAATCATATATCAAAATGGTCATTCAACAGCCCATGTCACAAATCAAGCAAGTCGAAAACGAATTGTGAGGTCGACGTACGCTAACCCAGACTCTATAGACTGACGAATGTCTCTGTCGTCCGATTACGAAAGGCCGGCAAGCGTTTCGAACTGGCATGCTACAAGAACAAAGTCATGGAATGGCGGTCCAACGTGTAAGTTTCCAAAAGCGACAACCTGAGCCCTTTAATAACATTATGGGCAAAGAGAGACCGACCTCGACGAAGTACTCCAGATTCATAACGTGTTCATCAATGTCTCCAAAGGCCAAGTGGCGAGCAAAGACGATCTTAACAAATGTTTCAAGACAGACGATGTGGACAAAGTTATTCAAGAGGTAAAATCTGGGACGTCCGAAAGGTGCGACTTGCTAAGCAGCAGCCCATGATATAGATTCTTAAGAAGGGTGAATTGCAAGTAGCAGAGAAAGAGCGCAGCAACCAACTGGAATCGATGTGGCGTGATATTGCTACCATTGTGACCGACCACTGTGTCAATCCACAGACAAAGCGACCTTATACGGTGACGATGATCGAGAAAGCCATGCAAGAGCTGCACTTGAGCGTGAACCCGAAGCGGAGCAGCAAGTCTCAAGCCCTGGATGTCATCAAACAGCTGCAGGAGAAACAGATCCTGCCCATCCAGCGTGCCCAGATGCGTGTGCGTGTCACCCTCCCCCAGTCAAAAGAAACCAAAAAGCTGCGCGAGAAGCTGGTGCCCCTGGTGACCTCGGTCGAAGATGAAGAGTTTGAGGGTGAATATGAATTGGTACGGAAAAAAGAAAGGATGTGTGTGTATTTTATGGTATTCATGTTGTAACACGCGTGCGTATATGTATAGATTGCCTTGGTCGATCCTGGCAAGTACCGCGAGATCAACGACTTGCTGCAGACCGAGACAAAGGGTAAAGGACAGTTGGAGATTATGAATCTCCGCGAGAAGGAGGAAGGCGATGAAAAGTTCTAAAAGACAGGCGAGTCGAGAATAAAGAGCGAATCCTCGTTTTTCTTGATCCACCGCAATAACTGGTTTGAGCTTGAGATCATCATTTGCTTGGAGGTGCCCGCACCAAACACGACATAGAGCTCAAAGGACGACGTGATCTAATATTGGATGAATATACGGCCGAAACATTGTGTCCGTGTATGCCTTACCCATCCCAAGAGGACCTCGCTGTCGCCTTCGTAATAGTACAGTTTCAGGGGTCGTGTCCGACAGTGCATGCGGTTATAGACATGCAGATAGAGCCGGTACAGTCGCTTTTGGTCCACATCGTTGGCGTAAGGACCTGTATAGTCGGGACATGTAAACTGAACGTGCGTCTTGGATTTGTACAAAAAGTGAAGAAGCGCGGGTGCGCCAATGTCGTCTAAAAACTTGTCAGTTCATCCATTCAGACTTACACACACACAGCGCCACTTTTTACCTATTCTATACAATTTGTCTGCCGCTTCGACTATTTGGGGCAGGACTTCTTGCTTCTTGAGGGACTAGGGTATCCTTTTAATAACCCATCCAGAGGATTTCATTGTGTAACTTACATCGACAATGTCTGTTTTCCAGTCGCTCAATTCAAAAAACCTGTCCTTGTCTGTGCTGATCATCACCACCGACACATTCTTCTCTATATAGCATATGTAGGCGTGGAGAAAGCCTTTTGAATTGAATTTGGGCAGGCAAAGCGGCGTCCATGATTCGGCGGTGTGAAACGTCGTGGATCCGGTCAGCATATTAAAGAGCAAATGTAAATCTGTATAGAAATGTTAATAATAAACCGCTCATATCACTAGATCCATGAACGAACCGGATGGATGGAGGCTGTGTTTGCGTGGCCTTAAAAGTGTCACCAACCGGCCTTTGGCAACAATCATGGCATACAATAGGTTCTAAACAAACAGTCAGGTGCATAATTCTGAGCTTGAGTATGTTGGCTTGCCTTGACACGGCCATTGCTGAGAATTGACCCGGCCTGGTCCCGTGCAGACCGGCTGAGTCGGAGACATTGCAGCGCACTCAGCATGAAACTCTGATCCTTGTTAAACAGCGTCGACAAACTATCCAAGAAAACCTCGGTGCCTTCAAGAGCATCAGACAAAACACGATCAAAAAGCATCTTCTGTTGTTCCTTACCGCCTAATAAGCGCCGCAGATCAAAGTTCACACGTTGTTCGAAGATGCGCGTCAGCTGCACGCTCGTTAACACACTCAGGATTTGGTTGTGAAGGTACAAAAGCTGGTCTCTCAGCTGTCATATGGGGCTGTATGAGCTTTTTTTCTCAGAGGCAAACGAAAGCAGCTTCTGACCTGTCCGTCGGATTCGCCTGTCCTCGATACGGCGACGTAATAGAGCGGCTCTTTAAGCAGAAAAACAAAGTTGTGTTCGCCTGCATGAATTGACCTTTCTCATGATGTTAATAGACGTCATAGAAACCAGAGCCGTACTTTATGGTATCATCGCTGTCCTGGAAAAAGGAGATAATCGCTTGTATGACGCCCATCAATGAGGATATTCGTGATTCGTCGCCATATCTTTTTTTTTATTGTTGTTTTTATTATTCATTATGCATCCATTAACATGAGATAAGACTTACCTCGTCCAGATGGGCTTTCCAGCGCTGCTTAATATGAAGAAATGCTTCTTGTGCTGGAACCAACTCGAAGACGTGGTGTCTAACCAGAAAGACAATGAATGGACAGTATAAAAAAGCGATAATTCGAGCCCAACCCTCTGTTTTCGATTTGCCAGAGTGAGGTGGCGAGATAACTGAGCTTCGGGAGCCCTGGCGTCGCAATTTGTTGTAGTTTTTGACGGGATCGCTCATGTTGGAATTGGAAGAACAGGAAGAATCGTACGAAGAGGACTTGATTCCGGTGGCTGAGGTGTCGTCAGAAGAGCAGGTGCTGGGTGAAAGTCTCTGCTGAATTACAACAGGAGCTGGCATATGTCAGGAGAAGGAGGTTAATGGAAAGGGGGGGGATGTTCTGTACAGTATATATGAAAGAGAGCAGAAAGACAAAAAAAAAAGGCGAAATTCAAAGATTGCACAAGGAGCGAAACTCAAATGATGTCAGTCCCCGCTCCCGGAATTGTTGCAATCATGTAACGTGTCCTATAATGATTATTACTGCGTTGCTACCCTGCAGACTCAAACCACAGGCCTTGACTTTACTTCATTGTTTCTGTCTTTTCGATACGCGAATCGACACAGGAGCAAGGGACAGCAACCATGCCAAACGGATCATGGCATACAACACAACCAACCGCTTTTCTGGCATTGCTTTCACCGCTGCATAATAAACGCATTCGGTGCCACATTTAAGGGCGAGTGTGGACGAATATTCTCAAAAGAGTTTCCGAAAAGAAACGCGAGATCAAACTGAGAAATACTATAATATGATCACTGCATAACACTATGTTCTCCTTCTTGAACGTTTGGCGAAAACTTTTATGTCTTTCATTATCATTGATCATCTTGATGTTTCTATCCTTCAGGACACGACACTTCGCGTTGATATCTGGATGGTTTCTCTCCACTAATGTATAGCACCAAAACTTTGTGTACTTACTAATACGTCCGGCATGCGCTCTTGAAATATAAGCGCATTTCGTGAGATGCTTGTCCTCCAGCTTGAATTAATTGCCTGTGTGCTTTACTACGCGTTTGCCACAATTACAAGAGTGAAAAAAACCCCGCCGTGCTGAAAAAGAATGATTTTGTAAGTGGAGGATGATAGCATCGGGTGTCCTAAAACAGGTCAGATCAGACCCGTTTTTGCCGAGCCGCTTCTCTGGTTCATAAGGGATCTTACATAATCAGTAGCTTATCAAGGTAGGTGACTTGCATGCTCGATTCCGCACGCATCGATACATCTCCAGGGTTCCATGGAAAAGAATAATAACAATATGAGCACGCATATCTGTGCGTCATTATGACGCTAGCCTGCTGGCGTCTATTGAAGTCATTTATGTGAGGATGAGAGTTTATTATCTTCGTATGCAGTGAAAATCGATTCAAAGAAACCAATGACACAACCCTGCATACTTGAGCTATCTTCCTCCCGTTTCGAACCATCTATACATATAAGACAGATAGAGATGCATTCGCTCACCAAGGTGCGCATACCAACGCTATTTGTAGCGTCTTGTAGATAAAAGGACGCGATAATGAAAGGTGAGGAGGAATTGGCGTGCGAAGACCAAGGAAAAATGCCAAATCCCAGGACTCTCTCGTAAGCCCTTTTAAAGCAACAAATACCCTTTTGGGCAGAACCGAACGTCCGCAGCACGCAAGAGCCAAGGGATCCTCGCTTGGCGATTCCAGAGCGTCGCACAGGCCAAGCCAAAAGCCAAGATTGATCCAAGTGGGAAAGGAGTTTAAAAAGGCAAAGCGCGGGCCTTTTTTGTTTTATTTTTATTTCCTACAGTCATGCATCCTCAGTATTCTTCCATGTGCAATCATCAACAGCCAAGTGCCCGCCCGGAGAAGGAGCCCTTGCTGCCTACCTCCTCCGTGCCTGAGTCCCACGAGGAGTGCTCCTCCTGTCGCCAGCCGGGCCTCTCGGCCCGCACGCACCGTCCTCGTACGACTCACCTCGCCGCCTGTTTCATCCTCGGCGCCTTCCTCTTTGGCTTACTCTTTTATCCCTGTCGCCACCACCGTTTCTTTATCACGGAAGGTAATTTTCAGGTATATATCCGACTGCTTGCTCTTGTGTCTTCAGTTCTCTAACAACAAGTAGGCACAGCAAACGGATGTTGAAGCGCTTGATACCTGCTACTTGCACAAGCCCAACATTCCTTGGGACGGCAAGTCGATCTATGAGCTTCCCGAGGACGTGTCAGGTCTTTCCATTCAGCAAGAGAGCCACGGACATCAATTTGTAACAGTGACGGTAAATATACTTTTTTTTCCTGATGCAGATCATAAAAAAGGAAAAAGGAGCGGAAACACTCACACGCGCTCTTATATATGCAGCATGGCGAAGCACGCGTGGCTCTTTCGAACAAAGTGACTGTGCCTACGATCCGCTTCGATATCAAAGTCACGGATGATGAATTCCAAGACTTTATTAGCATTACCGAAGAAGTCGTTGATGGTGTCTACGTGCTCAAGCTTGTGGTAAGAAGCAAGAACTCTATGAAGTCACTGTTATCGCACGGGGTCAGCTCATACCGATTAATATACAACAGCCCGAATATCCATATGAACACAGCCGTATTTGTATCACGCTTGATGTCTATGTTGATCTACCTGTCGGTGACGTGTTGAAATACCTCCACATTGGCCTCGCCAACACCGATATCGAAGTCCTGGATGCACTGACCATGGAAAAGCTTGTGCTCGAGACCGCAAACGGCAACATGTTGGTCCAGAATGTCACGGCAGAAACGGTATCGGTTGCAACTGCTAATGGCGATACGAAGGGCTACCTCCACACATTGGCCAAGGATCTGTCCGTAAGCTCGGCGAACGGTGACAACGAGTGGACGGTGGGCACTTCCATCGGTGAGGACTCGCGTATTGACTTGTCTTCGGCCAACGGCAAGCTCTGGCTCCAATTGGTAAGTACATGGGGGAGATGTATACTATGGCTGAGATATGGCGACTAATAATGGCTTAACCTGTATAGCCCGAGGATGCTCCCAGCCGATTCGAGCTCTCGAGCGTGGTGGGAAGAAACGTTGTGGTGGCATCGGAGAGTCGCAAGCTGCACTTTACGTCGAGAAACCGTGCGGAGGTGAAAGGCTACTATGAAAAGGCAGACGCAGGCAGTTTGGTGACGCTGTCGTCTGTGGTAGGCAGGACGACGTTAGCGTATGGAAAACAATAAAATAAATTACAAGCAAAAGAGGGGTCAATCACGTGGCACAGAATATGAAGGCCTTTCCATTGATGTATGTCCGTGTTATGATTTGATGACAATCACCTTGATTAGCGCACAAATTTGGACCCCACCAGGGCTAGGTGTTTTCCCCCGCTCACCCCCGTCGACTCCCTCCCCCCACAACACACATAATAACACACAGATCAGAGGAATATTGTTGTTGATATTTACACACGCCCAACACCCCCGGAATGAATTGAGTTTCTTATCCCCGCCTTCACCCCTTGGCTGCTGCCTCGTTTTCTTTTTTTCTTGCTCTCTTTTTCTTTATTCTTTGTCACCCTTCAGTACAAACCCAAGAGAGCGTTTTGTGTAGGTCTGCTTCTCTTTTCACTCTTCCTACATCTCGCATATCGCCCCCTCCCTTTCCCTTTCCCTTCTCTTCTTCTTTATCTGTTTGTATATCTCTTTTTAATCCTCTTGCCTCTTTCCTCTACCCTTTATTATCATTATCAACAAACCAGCCAGTGCACGGTTCCCCGCCAAGAACCTAGCAACCCAAGACTTTTTCTTTTTTCGACATAAACTCATTCCAACATTCCGTCTCGACAGCCACCTTTTTCCAGACTGTTCTCGTTCGAAGCCATGGGCTTGTGTCTCTCATCGGAAGAGAGAGCAGAGCGGGCACAAAGCCAACGCATTGACCGTGCCATTGAAGAGGACAGCAGAAAA
The DNA here is from genome assembly GCA_013461545.1 of Syncephalastrum contaminatum. Classification (NCBI taxonomy): domain Eukaryota; kingdom Fungi; phylum Mucoromycota; class Mucoromycetes; order Mucorales; family Syncephalastraceae; genus Syncephalastrum; species Syncephalastrum contaminatum. The sequence continues at coordinate 64,948 of VAFG01000301.1, read as the reverse complement.
CTAAAGCGAGAGTGCAAATTGCTGTTACTCGGTATGTGTTCTTCATTCCCTTATGAATTGCTTGGCATGCACGCGTAGACCGCTTGGCTCACACACGAGATCGTACGATTGTAACCCATTAGGTAGTGGCGAATCGGGCAAATCGACTATCGTCAAGCAGATGAAGATTATCCATCAGAGTGGGTACACACGCGATGAATTATACAGCTGGCGAGCAACCGTCTATCGCAACTTGATGGAATCGGCACAAATACTGGTTCTGGCTGTTCAACGCTTCGATTATCACTACGACAACTCGGCCAACGAGGCACGTGCCCCATCGCCATTATTACTGTTTCCAATTTTCCCACTGACATTAGGTGTCTCTTTGTGTTCTGTTCTGTAGTATCATGCACGACGCATCATTGAATACGACCTCGGCGGTCCAGACAGCACGGAACGCATGCTCGATTCTAACCTCGTCGAAGCCGTGGAGAACATTTGGAAGGATGGCGTCATTCCTCGCTTGCTAGAGCAGGAAGCAAGCGAATTCTATCTCATGGACTCGGCACCTTAGTAAGTATAGATTCTTTTATTCCTTTCCAGCCTTATAACTGTTTTCTACCAGCTTCTTTGAAAACGTACGCCGCATTGGACGCTCGGACTATATTCCTAATGTGCAAGACGTCCTCCGTGCACGGTCCAAGACCACCGGTATCACAGAAACGCGCTTCAGAATGGGACAGATGAACATACAGTAAGTCGCTTTTGTATCTGTCTCGGACCAATATTCACCCAAGTATCAGCATGTTTGATGTCGGTGGTCAGCGTTCCGAGCGGAAAAAGTGGATCCACTGCTTTGAAGCAGTGACGTCCATCATCTTTTGCGTCGCACTCAGCGAATACGACCAAGTCTTACTCGAAGAATCTCGCCAGAACCGCATGATGGAGAGCCTTGTCCTCTTTGAATCCATTACCAACAGTCGATGGTTTTTGCGAACGTCGATTATTCTCTTTCTTAACAAGATCGACTTGTTCCGCGCTAAATTGCCCAAAGTACCTCTCGAGAAATACTTTCCGGATTACGGTGGGGGGCAGGATCCCTCCAAAGCCGCAAAATACATCTTGTGGCGGTTTACCCAGACCAACCGTGCCAAGCTCAACATATACCCACAGTAAGCTTCGCATTAGGTTTAGATGTTATTTTTCGCTCTTCTAAACATATCTCTTTCCTCATCCAGCTTGACTCAGGCAACCGATACATCCAACGTAAGTCAAAAATGAAGCCCTATACCCGTTTTAGATTTTAACTTTGATTCGCTTCATATTTGTGTTCCAGATACGCTTGGTTTTTGCCGCCATCAAGGAAACCATCCTCCAGAATGCACTCAAAGACTCGGGCATATTATAATCCTTCTTTTTACTTTTTTTTTCTATTTTTTACCTCCTTGTACAGATGCACATATAATACTCATACACGTAAACCTCTTTAGCCCGCTAATGTTCTTCCTCATCACCACCCCCCACCCCGGCCCACCCCTGACCTAGTGTCACCACCTGTCATCCCCAACCCATTCCTAATAATAGTACTAAAAAGTAATGCACTCTGGAAAGACGGAACATGAAAACAAAAAAAAAAGTCTGGGTATGGTCTATTGGACGCCGGTCGTTGCGCACACAAAATTGAAAGATAATTATATTTATGGCTCTTCTTCCGCCAGCGAAGCGAGCCGCAGCATACGTTCAGAAGCCGCCAGTCGCCGAGAACCGCTACGCGACCGAGTACCATTCCCATTTGTATTACTACTACTCGTAGCCGTACTGGACGTGGGACTCGTCGAGGGCAGAGCCGGTAATGGGTTGTTCTCTTCTTCGCTCTGAATGTGCTTCAGGAGATCCTCGGCACGCATCGCCACCGACTCGCTTCGTGTTCTGCGCCGTTCGCGCCGTAATGACACCCGTCGGCTATTACCGCTGCGTCGCTTCGCGGCCGAGGTCAGCTCGCCCGATCGCAGCTTGAGGAGCAGGTTGTCCATGATGTCCTTGGCTTCTTGCGCCTCTTGCGCGCCTTCGCCGCCCATCTCGGCCGCTTCTTGTCGCGCCCGCTTGACATGCGCCTTGCGCTCTTCTTCAAACTGGCGCGCACGCTCGATTTGCTCCAGCTTCTTGCGTTGGGCAATGATATCCGCTCGTGCGCGCTATAAAATCAAACGATGAGTCTCTCTTGTCATCCTCTTGTTCAGCCTCCCAAGCTTTACCTCCCAACTGGACGTGAACGTCTTGAAGATGCCAAAGAACTCGTCCGGTTTCATGTCACGTGGGTTTTCGCCAAAAAAGGTGACCACGTCCTTGTAAGCAATGTCCATCGACGTGTATCGCACCTCGAGCTGGTCAAACTTTTCGATGCTCTGGTCCCTGAAAACCGACATGACTTGCACAAAACGATCGTCTTCATGCCGCTCGCCTGGTTCGCTATAATGCCGATCGAGTTCGTGCATGAGTTTTTGCAGACCGACACGCAGCTCGTTGTAGTCTTTAATTAGGTCTTGGATCGTCACTGCACAGAATATGTTAGTGTGTGCATGTGCATATATAATGGGATCCGTTCTGTGTGTCTTACCTCGACAGGCCTCGCCGGATAATTTGAGGTCCTCGAGAATACGTTCGCTAATATCGGGGAACTTTTCTTCAATAATGTTGATTAAAAAGTGTAACAATGTGGTATTGTTGCCGGATGATTTGGTATCGACGAGCTATTTTTAAAATGGACGTAAGCGACTATGAATTTCACCCTTTAGAAACAGCTTACTTTGTTGATGCTGGATATACGGATACCAAAAGCACCACCCTGGAAGCTGGTAGCGTTTAAGAAGTTGCCCACCATGAGCACAAGCTATGAGAAATTTGAGTGAGTGATGCATTGCAGTGGAGAGAAAAAGTAACTTACACTCAAGAAGTCTCTAAAGGCACGCGAATCTTGGAGCGAGGTCGACGCGTCCATGACGTTCGCCATATTCTGTACAACGCATTTAATTTTTTTGATCTTGTCATGCTCGCATTTAGTTAGTTTACCTTTCCAAGCTGTGTGATGCGCTCTGAGAACGTCGCGCGGAAAAGCATATTGTCGATACGTTCTTTGAAACGCGGGATCTCCATAATCTTGACTCGAAAGTCAATAAACTGACTAAACAATAAAAGTTACGGCTTACCTCTGCACAGAACTGGTCGGGTCGAGACAAATTCTCCAAGTCGTCTTCGGACGCGGTTTTCAAAAAGACTGAGAGCTTGCCCATTTCATCAGGTGTGGGCGCGTTCGCGTAAAGGTTTCGTAGCAAGATCTCGGTGCAGAACCGGTCATCCATGCTCAGAATTTTGTGTTTTGCGTCCGCAAACGTCGTATGCTTGATCTTGGCAAGAATAGAAATATCTAGTAAAGAAAGAAAAGACAATATTCAACTCCTATTCCAAGTCGAACACAAGGACTTAATACTTACTAATTTTGTGGGCCTTGCGTGAATCAATGATACAGATCTCCTGCTTGCGTTCTTTGACCGCCTTGTTCTTGCGCTCAATCACCTTTTGCGCAAACATCTCCTCCATGCGGTTGAAGATGCCCTCTGCGTCCAGCCTGTTCTCCAGTGCGGCCTCCTCGTCGTCGGCGTTTTGGCCCCACACGGTTGCCTTGAGGCGGTCCATGTTGAGTTTCTGCCACTGCAAGGCGCGTGTCTTGACGGTCGGGAGATGATTCATGTTTTTACGCGGAATGACCCCCAAAGTGGGCGCAGGTGGCGGTACCGGGGGCGCGGGCGGTGCAGGCGGCGCGGGTGGAGCTGCACTGTCGTCTGCATCGGGTGTCTTGACGGATGGAGGTGGTGGCGGCGGCGGTGGCGGTGGTGGAGGTGGAGGTGGAGGTGGAGGTGGTGGTGGCGGAGGTGGAGGAGCATCGGACGCAGAGGAGGGTTGAGGCGGTGGTGGAGGTGGGGGCGGCGGTGGAGGCGGGGCCATGCCCTCTGTGTTTGTCTTGGATTCGTCTTGTTCATGACTGCAAGGTCGCTTGGATGCCAATTCTTGCGCAAGGGAATGCGACGTTGACTCTGCTGTTTCAAGTGGTGGTGGTGGCGGAGGTGGAGGAGGAGGGTGAGGGGGAGCGGTTTCCGGGGTAGCTTCTGGTTCGGATGCTGGTGCTGGACCTGGTGTATCAAAGGCTGTATCAGAGGCTTTATCTGGCTTCGCCAAGTCACCCGACGACGCCAACGTATGGAGTGATGTCGGTGCGGGTGTCGCACGTGGAGACACTGCCGGTACAGGAGAGACGGGCGAAGACGGGCGTGTGGACAAACGCCTTGCTTCCGATTTATCTGTCACGGTCAAGCTGCGCAACGAGTTGGAGCGAGTCGGGACGGACTCGCGGTCGGAAGTAACAGATGCAGTGGATTTTTCGCTTGCATAGGAAGGTGTTCGCTTACCGCGTCGAAGCGATCGTGGTCTATCCAGGTTCAGGCGATCGGGCGAGGTTGCACGGTCTAGCACAGAAGACGCAATCGACTCCAGCGACTCGGAAAAGGACATACCTTCCTTGGACCCGTCGTTAGTATCGCCGAGTGATGCAATAGTGGGTAGGCGGGGGGGCTCGGGCATCGCCACGCGCGTGGCGACTCGCAGTGCGTGGGTATCAGCTTCGAGACTAGATGTCGAAGACGTTGAAGAGTGAGACCGCCGCATCGAACTGGAACGTGTCAGTGAGCTCATGTCCGAGTCACGACGGGCCCACACAGGTTCTTTCTGTGGCATGACGCGACTATCCGAATCGTCGTCGAGGGAGTCCCTATGTGAACAATGAAAAGTTTAATCTTGATTTCCGCACCAAATTTTTGCGACCAAATTTTTGCAGTCTGTACCTCTTGGATGAGGCAAAGCTAGCAAAGCTCGCTTTCAGCTCGTCTTGGAGACTTATGGCGGGAGAGGTCGCTTCTTCGCCGTCTTCATTCAACGGCTCTGGATGCGGCTGGCCGCGTTCTTTGCTTGCTTTACGAATCTGTCTCCGGCGCGCGTTCGCCCACCGTGTCGAGGACCCCATCAACGGCATTGCACCTGGCACCACAAAGTCGGCCAGTCCGCTACTAGACCCAAATTGCATTGCGAGCTGATTCTTAAAATCGTCCGACAGACTGGCCGCCAAGGAGCGGTGCTTGTCTTCGAGTTTCGAGTTGACGCTGGCTCGCTAAAAACGAATAAGAAAAATCCAAGGAAGAACGGTTCGCTGCTTACCTCGGACCTGTCGTCGCCGATATCCCTTGTCTTGTTACCCTCCAGGCTTTCTCTCGCCTTGACGCGGCCCATGGCTTTGGCAAACGCGTCCCGTGGAATGACGATATCAGCACCGTCCTCGCTGGTCTCTTCGCCTTTTTCTTCGGCGACTGCCTTGTAAAAGATATCGAGCTGAGTTTGCATGCTATCGAGATCCTTTTCATAGTTTTGTTGCAAATCCCGGAGCTTTCCTTGCAGCGTCGAAATTGTGTGTCGGGACATGCGCAACAGGTCTTCGAGTGAGGCCGTTTTCTCCCGGAGCTGAACAATCTCGGCGCCTATTGATTTGGATTAAACACACATAAATGAACATCCCCTTTTCACGTACCTCCGCCTTCGACAAGCTGCTGCTGGAGCTCGTCGCGCTCATGAGAGACCTCATCGTACATTTCCTGGAGGTTGCGTATCTCCTCAAGCGTGGCCTGGAGCTGATCTTGGTCGGCAAACTTGTCAAGGAGGTGGCGTACGGAAGTGCCATAAGACGACGAAAAGTCTTCGACGAGGCCCTTGTGGTCCAGGACCACTTGGGTGACGAGGTTATCGATGACCTGGAAGTAACGTGCTTTGAGCTCGCCCTCATCGCGGATCAGCAAAATGTGCTGGAGACAGCTGAGAAAGAAGTCGTAGCCACGCGTGCCTTCGACACTGGCAAGTACACATTCAAAAACATCGCGTGGGTCGTTCAGGTCGCGCAAGACCCGGTCATGATATATTTCCATGACGTCGTCCTGGTCATTCTCGGCGAGGAGCCGAAAGTCTTGGACTTGTCGGTCGATCTGTTCGCTGTTGAACTCGAGCATGATATCCATTAAACGCTCCAAGCCAGAGGCATTCATTTGGTTGCGGAGATGGATACGCATCTCTGCATCCTCGACGACGTTGATGATGGCATTTACCAACAGCAGATTGTAAAGCTAAACGCTTATCGTTTAGAGAGCCATGCCTTTCCCAGATGCCTTCCGACCTACCGCATATTCACTCATTTGACTTTCGGCTGTGCCGCCGCCGTGCGAAATCATCCTTTTGTAGTCTTCGCTTGCACCAACCATACTTCCCATGCGTCCGCGGCCGTTCAGTGTGTAACGTAGCTCGCGAAGCCATGCATCGAAACGACCATAGCCCTTCCGCACATCGCGCAACTGGTCCATTGCTTTGAGAACCATTTCCTGACCGACGGGCACCTTGTAGTAACATAAAAAGACGAGAACTTCACAGACGAGGCGGCGATTCAGCATGGAGGGAGAGATGATACAGTATACGATTTCTTGAACGCATTGGGGGCTCTTGAGTGCTTCACGAACGCCAACCTGTCACTCCATGTCAGTCTCAGGGACGTGCTCTACAATAAACCGCTATACCGTATTGTTCAGTAGCGCTTTGAAGCATTTAAGAATCTCTCCTTCTGTCGTCAATTCGGGCTCGCGCCTATATCCACACCATTAATAAACAACTACCACCTCATTAGACACGCTTACTTTTGCTTCTTATTGAGGACTCCCAGGGCAGCTGTAATAATCTGCATTCCCCGCATTTCAATGAACTGACGCACCCAACTAAAAGATACAGGGCGGTTAGCCCGGACTTTGTAGAAGAAAACGCTACTACTCTTACCCTAGTGGCATGGTGCGGAGACTGACACTGAGATGAGCAAGTGTCTTGGCGTGTATGCCTTTCATATCCGGCTCCGAGAGCTTTTTGACATAAAATTCAGGGCCACTCCTCTCATCCTTTTCAACGGAACTCCCTTTTCTGGATGCGGCGGCGGTCGCGGTTGCCTTGGCACTCGCTTCGGCTTGAATATCCTGAGCCACCATGAGCCTCTTCTTTTCGATAGGAAACCCGAGCATCACATTCCGTGCATTGGGATCATGTATGCCACGTCGTGACTTTATATAATCATGTCAGTAAGAAAATAAGGGCTGCTCATATTGAAGGAGTTATACTCACGAGCATCTTGTCGAATCGTGCGTCGATCTCGGCTTCGCTTAGAGAGTCGGGATTCAGAATCAATAGTTCAGTGGCCGTTTCGTTTGTGCTGAGGAAGGAATAAGTATTGGAGGTCTGTGAACTGCGAAACGAAGCATCGCCGCCAGGACCTTGTAGAAAGAGAAAAAGGAGATGTCAGCTAGACACGCGCGTGTTATACAGTAAGGCACACCTGAAAACAAGTCATCGACGGACGCATTTGAGGCGGTTGAGCTATAAGTGCTGGCAGGGTGATGATGGGATGGCGATGGGGGCGATGAGTTGTGTTGGTGATGTTGTCGGCTGTTATTACTGCCTAAGCTGCTGGTGCTCGTGCTCGTGGTAGGCACGAGCCGCGGGGAGGCGTTTATCGGCTCAGGGCGACGCTTCCCTTTGGCTTTGCTTCGACCAAACAGGTCCATCAAGACAACATCCAAATGGGAGCGATCTCAGGGTCAACTCTAGAAAGAGATAAAAAAAAAAAAGAAAGTGAGAGACCCTTCTCCAACTTTGTGCAAGCCCTATTGTTAATGTCGCACAAGACTTGTCCCAATGCCATTCTTAGCTCCCCACTCAAGAAGTCTACTTTATTACAATGACATTTTAAACTTCAACCTTGAATGACACCCACACACTATGTTGAACTCCATTGTAGATCTTTCTATGTAGATTGGAACTTACGCGTGCCATTGATGATGAATATTTAATCATGACAGCTTGTGGGTTCCCATTTTCGGTCCTTTCTCCTGCATGAGCAACCGAACCCGATCAATCGGTCTTTCAAACCTAATTGTACCTGCCCGTATGGCGTGACAACATCATGTTCATCCGTCCGTCACCCTTTATTATGCCATGCCGTGGTTTTCGACGACCCTGCTCTATTCACTCTATTGCCTCCTTGACGTCTGACAAGCCTTCCATATGAATCTGTTGGCGTACGTCAGGTTGTCAGGTGTTAAACCAGTGAGCGTATGTGGCGTTCTTCCCTGGTCGTAGGCGTTACGTCAAAATAGAAACCGTTCTTTGCCCAGTCTATAGGCAAGAGACTCCATTGTCCTTGAGCGAGAGTATCACCCATATCTTTTATGCTGTACACCTTTTTATTCCTTTTTTCTCTGCGCAACATTGCACAAAGCTTCGCACGGACTGGGTTTCCCATTTGGCTTAGACTGTTCTCCGGTTTTTGATTCGCGAACTCAAACCGCAGATCAGGTCCTGAACCTGCTCTCCTCGTCTTCGTTGATTTCCTTTATTGCACCTTCTCTAAATATACACAGACAGAAAATACCAGTAACAGAGTATACTAGTCTCTTTTTTTTTATTTTGGCGGTGCCAAATACCCATTCCTTGGTGGACTTGGGTAGCGATTCTGAGCGAGTGGCGTACGCGTGGTTTACGTACTCCTATGCGCCATGATGTATCACGCGTGTTGGGCTAATTTTCATGCATCCTAGTTTTGGCTGAGTCTTCCTGTTTGCCTATACGTACCAAAGTGACTATTATGAAAGAGGGAAAACGAGCGTCAGTACTAGCAAGCGAATAGAAGTATAACTAGGACGAAAAAACAAGTAAGTGGTCTAATATAACGACTGGATCATTACTGCGCAGCTTTGCAAAACTATGAACTCCATGTATGATAGATTTCTGAAATGTTTACACACGAGTACATTAGAATATGTAGTTTTTTTTCACTGAGACAATTACGCAGAATAGAGAGACCATATACAAACTGCAGATACACGTTGCAAGTTGAGAAAAGCAACACCGAGAAGCATTATAGATATATACATATAAAGTTACAATAAAAAGGATGGTGTGATAGAGCCCGGACGGGTGGTAGTGAATCCCAATCACTGCGGGCTCATCATTCATGCCGAGAGCGTCTGTCATATGCGCACGCCACTCACGACCTCGATGGTGTAATGGATACTATCAAAGAAGTGCTAGGAGCATGGAAGTGTAGGAGATTCGCGAGCTATTCTACAGTCTCGTTGTCTGCTGTATTGACTGTATGCTACCGCTGGCACTGGAAAGCTCCAGGTTCATTTGATTCTGGTATGGCATTGGCACATATATCAAGCAACGCGTAGATGAGGCCCAGTACACTGACTGATCATGAGGATAAAAATAAAAATAAAAGGCGCACGTGTTCTCTATATTTACTGTGCCTGTTTCCGGTCTGACAAACATTTATATACCGGTTGTTTCTTGCATATCCAAGTTATAAAATGATCAGTAGGTATACAATAAGCTGCGTAGTACATTTCTCTTTCGATCCACCTGAAGACAAAGACTACCGTTGAGTCCTGATCATGAACCCAGACATGAATAAATAATGTGATATCGTCTCAATTTAAAGCTGCCGCCGAGCAGTACTCCATCGAAGGAGCTTGCACACGATATAGCATATTGCCCTGGTAGTCAACCACCGGACTTCGGCGCTCCTGTTTTGCCGACTCCAGGCAGCAGTAACTGGCGAAGCGGGTCTGCTAAATTGTTACAAGTAGCTGTGGACCTGCTTTTTTTAAGTCACACTCTATAGGCGGCTCAGGTGTGTATTACCTCGGGTAGAGACAAGTATGGCATTGCTTCGATTCCAAGAAAGGTCCAATGTATCACCATGGTTGCATGCGTGCGAAGAAAAAGAAACATGGAACTCCCATCACCTATTTATGACTAATACGGAAATAACGAAGGCTTTGCTGCGCGTTTGAGTACAAGCGAGTTGCTTATCTCCTATGTATGTCAAATGCAAAAGCATAAAGTTAGATGGAAATCCGAAAGAGCCTTAGTAAGGCTGTGTTGTCCACCGCATAATTTTGGGGCTTCATTTCCATTGAGAGCCAATTTGACTTGACGTAAACGATAAAGGTACGATGGTTTTTCCGAGCGGAGTCCTTGAGTAGCGATAAAATATCCAGGACGAAAGTCTTGGCTTGCTCTTCTTCAATCTGAAATAGTATACGTAATATGACCAAAGGAGACGGACGCTTCCCTATTCACCCAGTCTATGCTGCGGCCTTTGAGTTACGCAAAAAGGCTCCGCCGATTGATACCATCACTGTCGAACAGCTGCGCGCGTATGCCGATAAACGACTTGAACAAGCGAATATCCCCCTTGCCGAAGTGCTGGTCGAGGATCGCATGATTGACAGCGGAGACAAGCAAATTGAGCTCACCTTGCTACGCCCTCTCGGTACAGAAGACAAGGTCCTTCCTGTGCTGATCTACTTGTAAATATCTTGGCTTTTTAGATATGGCAAGAGAATCTAACAAAGAGGTACTTTTAGGCATGGTGGCGGCTGGGTTTTCGGTAGCAAGCACACGCACGCCAAGGTCATTCGCGACGTAAGTTTCATCAAGCGGTTTAAACAGGCACGGTGCTGATCTATGGACGCTATATATGTATGTATGTAGTTGTGCATCAAGGCTCACGTAGCTGTCGTCTTCGTTGACTATTCTCTGAGTCCGGAGCATCAGTTCCCTGTTGCCCTTGAAGATTGCTACAATGCACTCCAGTGGGTTGTTGCCAATGCCGAAGCCATCAAGGTCAATGCAGAACAAATTGCAGTTGGAGGTGATTCAGCCGGTGGCAACCTTTCCACCACTCTCTCTAGTAAGTTTCCTAATTAAGAAAAAGGTACCAGTTCACTAACAGCTTTGGGAAGTTCTCGCCAAGGAGCGAGGTCAGAACCACCTGATCAAGACACAGATTCTGGTATATCCTGCCACTGCGCCGAGCCATGCTGATTATGAGTCATACGAACTATTTGGTCAAGGCGATTACGCGTTGTCGATGAGAGGTAAAAGGCGAAATTGAGAAGAAAGTACCGGGACGTTTGACTCATTCAATCTGTGCTGCCAGAAATTAAACACTTTGGAGGCGCCTATTTCCCTGTACCACCACCGGAGCTCAACAACAAGCTGGCGACGCCTATGCTTGCCACCCTCGAAGAACTCAAGGGCTTGCCTCCCGCTGTCGTGATCACAGCCGAATCGGACGTGCTCCGTGATGAAGGCGAGGCATATGCGCGCCGTCTGACGGAAGCCGGCGTCCCTGTCGCGGCCATGCGGATGATTGGAGCAGGTAGAGCAAATGAGAAACGAACGAGCACGAGAAATGAAAGAACTAACCTGTCCGTTTCACACAAAAGTCCATGGCTACATCAACGTTCCCGTAGAAACCCCTGTATACAAACAGACCATCGCGTTGATTTCTCAGCACATCAACGATACCTTCAACAGTGCTTAAATCCTGTTATAATGTGCTCCTCCTTGTTTCCCTATTCTATATAAACCCTGTTGCCCAAGAAATTTTTTTAAAATTTGTCGGAGGGAAAGGGTCACGTCGGTAATCGTAATGCCACGCAAGCGCCGCGTCAGCTTTCCGCAATTGGGGAATTTTCCAAAAGACAAGTGCGGGGGATTTTTGTCCAGGATATAAGAGCCCGATTCTTTGTTCTTCCCCGTCAGAAAAACAGCACTTGCAAACACATATCCCCATCATGCCTGCGATCACTTTGAGCTCTGAATTTGGCTACGTATGTCCTTGAGCATTTGCCATGAGTGAAGCTAACTTATTCCGTACAGGTTCTCGCCACCTACGCTGCCAGCGCTTTCTACGTCTTCACCCTCGGTGCCCAGACTGGCAAGTACCGCCGCGCTGCCGGTGTCCCCTACCCCTATGGTAAGGTTGATCAAAATTATTATGAGCGCATGACTGAGTTATGCCTTGCACGTAGCCTACGCCGAGAAGGAGGAGGCCGAGAAGGATGAGAAGAAGCATCTCTTCAACTGCGCTCAGCGCGTTCACCAGGTAGGGAAATAAGGGCGAAAGCGCGTCTGTGCGTGGCAAGCTGACACAAATTTACAATCTCAGAACACCCTGGAGATCTTCCCCACCTACAGCGCTTTCCTCTTGATCGCTGGTATCCGCCACCCTGTGCCTGCTTCCATTGCTGGCGCTGTCTGGCTTGTCGGCCGCTACTTCTTCTCTTCTGGCTACCTGACCGGTGACCCCTCCAAGCGCATGCGTGGTGCCATCGCCTACGCTGGTCTCTTGGGTCTGCTTGGCATGTCTGTCCACTCCATCTACAGCCTCCTTGCCTAAACTACCTTTCCTCTAATACATATCACATTCCCTTTGCATACTCTTGATGTCCTGAACTTTCAATAAACCCGTCTATGTTTGTTTACTCTACATAAAACCCGAGTCATGATGAATGCGGCTCAAGTCGGCTGTCCTTGATTGCAATCAGTTGCGACGTACAGGAACGAACAAAGCTTATCATCTCCGCCCCTATTTCATGGACTACCGATTTCTATCTGTGAACAAGGTATGATGCAGCATGGCTGGGTATCAATACTGTTACGTAGCATACGGCATGGAACGTCGCCCACGAGCGGACCAGCGTTATCTCTTATCGGTAGCAGAGCACAGCTTCACTCCTCGGATTCAGTCTCCTTGGGAAAGGGGTATATCAGCATATCAACAGCACCGATTGATTATCAAGAGCAAAGGTGTATAGCTAAAGGAAAGAAATCTAAGCAGATCGGCAGAAGTATTGAGCCGTAAGTATGGTGTCATAGACTACTCGTCACGAAAGAAGCTTCCAGCACGAAAGAAAAGGAAATTAGGGCATGGTTGACTTCTTCGGACACTCGCCCTGGCAATTTTCCCATCCGTGGGCTGCGAATCATCCGCGGGCCTGGCTGGCTAGCCGAGGTCCGCGGAAAGAGAGAATTCGCGCGTGAGACTAAAAATAAATATTGCTTGATAAGGACCATATCAAATTGAAAGAGGGCAGAGCTGCATATAAAAAGCCAAACTCGAGAAACCGAAAAATTTCACCATCAAACACATCTTTCTCTTTCTACTTTCAAGTACAAACACTCTATATTCAATGGATCCCGGTCTCTCTCTGCTTCAGCACATCAAGACTATCCCCAACCTCATTAACGAGGACCCAAGCATTACCACGCCCAAGAACACGGCCTTTGTCGATCGGCCCTGGAGCGAGCTGTCCAAACTGTTGGCTGACCGCAAGGACGCCTCTTCAGCGGCCTCAAGTACCGCCTCGACGCCTGCGACTGAACATGAAGATGACACTACCATGGGCACCTGGGACTACATGACCGGTTACCAAGACTCTGAACACCAGCATTAATTTATTCATTTGATACCCTGCCATTTGCCTCATTCCCATATTATTTTTCTGCAGTTTTGTTTATTTGCTTTCTCATTTTTCATCCAATATAAGATAACAATGAACTCCTGAATTTGATATCTGTAAGCATATGTTGAGTTTTCTTTATCAAAAAACCCCTTTTTGGGATGTGTCTCCGTGATTGATACGGAACCAAGCCTTTTATGGGACCAACCGAGGCTTTACTTGTATTGTGGAACAGATATGTCTGTCTACGCATTGTCTATCAGGGCACCATCAAATGCCGAATAGTACTTGTCACATGGATACAATCTTCAGGATGGTTCAGTCTCATACATGAGCATCAAATGCTGCAGCATATAGCCAGAGCCAGGCTATAAAACTCCAAGAGATACATCGTCTCCTGTGATATAGTATCCACCCAAGTGCGAAGCAGCTCACTCGCTTTTCATACACCACTTACCTCCATACGTTTCGTCTCTCTCATGCTTGTGTACTTATCCGTATTTATGCATACAGCGGAAGAGATAAAGATATTTCCTCTGGATACATTTGAAGTGACACAAAGCTCATCTTCCACTATCTGCTCACCACTGTTTGTCTCCTGTGCTTTACAGCATATACTTAATGAAACGCTCTTTCATTTCTGAAAGTGAAGTTAACGGTTGACTTATCTAATGGGATGTCCAGGATGGTTCCCGACACGCGCCAGATATGCATATGTTCGATTGAAATGTATTACTCTGGAGATAAGAGTAACTGAAGTAGGTAGATCATGTCGCAGTAATATATATAGGTGCTATAGCTGGGTATTATTGTCCTTTCTTTAATTCTTGTTGAAGGCGATATGGGATAGATGGGTTTAAAATAAAGCGTATAGGTTTAGGATTCCTCTTGGTTCAAAACTTTGGACACTGCCATGAATCTATGAAATCAAAAAAGAGAGAAAGTGAGTGAGTACAGATGAAAAAGGAAGTGCTAAATGGAGGTCATTTACTGTGAAGCGTGAATGATTTGAAGTTTGTGAAAGGCAGGAGCATAGTTTGCGGCAGTGTTGACATTGGACTTTAAGGTGTTTATGTTCTTATCGAGCTTTGTGAGCTGTGAATGCAGGCTTGCATACTGCATTTGTTTTGACATGCGTGTGTACGTTGACGGTGATCGTTCTTGCTCTGGCATAATTAAACAATAGTAAAGAAATGAACGCGTGCGGGACCAAATTTTTTGACGCGACTCCTTCTTCCTTTTTTACGCACACACACAATCTAACTTGTCTCGATGGACATTCAACGCCCCCGAGTGCCACGTGAATCAATCAAACGACAGCATAACCGGCCTGATGTCCTTAAAGACCGAGTTCGTCAAAAATATGCAAACCACATGAAGGATGCCCGTCGCGCTCAAATCAATCGACGTCGTGAAACCAACGCAAGTATATAATAAAGGCTCTGTCTCCCCTTATGCTCATTAGCCTCTTATATATAGTTACAATACTCGGCTCACCAAGAGTGGCAAGAAATGCAGCAAATGTACGAGCAAGCATTTCAATACGAAGAAATGAATCCAGATTTTTTCCTGGATGAAGGTAGCAGCTATTGTTTAATGCTTTAAAAAGTCAGGTTGACTTATATGTTCTGTCAGAGGAAGAAGTACAAGGACACTCGTCAAATTCAGATGCAGCCCAGATACTCGATACAGATTTGACCTGTTTTGCTTGCCATGGTCGGAAACTGCAGCAAAGTGGATCGCTCACACGCTGCCCGGCATGCTACTTTACAACGAGTGAAAAGGTAAAACAAATAATCAAAGTACAAGCTGGTATTGTGTGTATTAATAATAGTACGATAGGGTATCCGTGATATGCAGGAGCAAGAAGCGATCCATGCCCAGGAGTGTCCAGGTCGTCTTGCGTTTGGACCTGAACCTGGGTGTGATACCATTCTCTCCATGTGTGATACCTGCGACTGGTTGTCCATCATCTGAATTTTGCCTTGTCTTGCCTGGTTTGCCTGGTTTGCCTTGCTTTTTCGCTGTTTTTATATCATATATCATATCATATATATATCACAAGTCCAGTTCCATGTTTTTCAATGTCATTTGTCCGACACAGACGATGGTGTCCTGACTTGAGTCCGGTTCGTCGCTTAGATATGTCGTACAGTGTTGCCAGGCACGTTCTCCCGTAAGAAATAGGTCGGTGTGGAAAGTACAAGAAGGTTCACCTTCTTCGGGAGTATGGGGCGGATACAGGCCTGCTGCGTCATCATCTGCTACACGGCATACAACCATTGATGCTTCTGCTTTGCTCTGATAGTTTTGCACCGTCAATCGATAATAAGTGACAGGTGCCAGACAGTCATTGTGGTTCGGATCATGATGACCTTTCATCCACTGACCCGAGATCCCCAACGTGCATTGACCGGTGTCGGTACGCGTGATCATGTGCCCTCGTACACGTTCAAATGCGTTTTCTTCTTCAGCAGGTGATAAGAAGCACAAGTGGGCCCAGCCGCTTAGAGTCGTCATATTAAGTCGCAAAAGAGAGGGAGAGGAAAGGAATATGCAAAATTCCAGTACTGGAGCTTGAATTCTTAAATTGGTCTCTCAAGTCCCAATTTCGTCGAAAAAAATCTTCCTTTTTTAAAACGAAATCGTCGCGTGTGTTCATGGCTACGAACGACAAGTCTGCCGAAGTCCAATTCACGGCAGTCGACGACATTGCTGCATTGGTTAAGCAGCGCAATGCAGACACATTGCGTCAAAGTAAGCTGTGTTCTTGTAAGTTACTCGATAACTCATTCTTCTTTAGGTTTGCCACACTTGAAGCACCAACTTGAAGAAGCTGTCAAGATCCGCGTCGATCCCACCGAGAAAAACGCTCGTCCCCTCGTCGAGTACATTCAGTCCTGCACTGATCCTTCCGATCTGCTCGGTTTATGGGAGTTTCAGTCCAGAGTAAGCATAAGACAGTCTAGGTTCTAGTATGGTATATTCAGAAAGCTACTTGTGTAGAATAATATACAAGACCTGGAATGTCTTGCACCTGATATTATCAGCCTGTTTATGCGACTTTGCTCGACGCCCATCATTCGTCCTTTTGGTCTCACCATTGCTAGCGAAATCACGCAGCAATTCATCAAGCCGATCCAACGCGGTCTGGCTTCGCCTCGCGTGCCTACCTGCATCTCCATGTTTCGATTGCTCACCTCGCTTTGCGCCCTCGGTCAGGCTGCTATCAAAGATCTTCTCAAAGCATTCAATTTTCATACCGAAGTAAGTTTTTGCTGCCCTTTACAACTAGTAGACTCATCTCTTTCACAGGGCTTTTTGCGAGCAGCACGTTACCGAAAAAAGGCACCGATCGAAAAAAGAGCAAAGTCATATCACTATGGTAATTTCCATTGCCAGGCCTTTTAGCTAGTCGACTCACACTGCGTAGATTTGCGTACTCATTTTGTTCGGTTCGTCCTCGGCTTTTTTATCCATGGTAATGTGGGTATCAAGCTGCACATTCTGGAGATAGAGAGCCTGTTGAATGGCATCTTTAGCAACATTGCAGATGACGCGTATCCTGTAAGCACAGCCCGTCATATATGCATCTTCTACTCACTACTCTCCAGCTTTTGAAAGAGATCTTTTCGACACTGCAGAAGCATTTCCTCCATGATGGTGCTGTCCCGCGCTCCGTCAAACAGCATCACATGTCGCTGCAGAGACTGGGCTATGTAAGCAATATTTCTACAGAAACTACATTCTGGCTCACCCGCATATAGATCACTAAACTCTATGGCCGCACCTCACCAGAGCCACTGGGTGACGACGAAACGGGCGTCCCTGCGCAGCTCGTGCACGAGTTTCTTGTCTCCATCTGCACGGTTCCCAACGCCGGCATCTGTCAACGCGACAATGGTTGGTACACCGTCAAAACAGGTGACGAGGGAGATGAGCAGAGGCAACCCAACGCCACTTTGAGCAAATTCATTTATACGCTCCACCGCACCACCGACCTTCGTCAGCAGGAACTTGTTTTGAAGGCGCTTCGCGCGTGTCCCGCGCTCGTGCACAGGTACTTTAGAAAGGAAAAAGAAAAGGGAAACACTGGTACTCATGCTCCTTTTCTTAGATACTGGCAGCACGATGACCTGACGATGGAGCCTCGACTCAACAGTCAATGGCTGGCAAGTGCGGCGTTTCTTCAAAAAGCGATCCGCCTTCCCGCACCCTCCCTTTTATATGGCACGACCCAATTATACCCGACGCATCCGCCAGAAGCCAATATCATCATTGACAGCATTCTTCCCAAAGTGTTCGGTCGCACCGTGTCGTCCAAGGGCTTGAGCCATGCGAGCCCGCTAGTGTGTTACACCACCATGACGACGCTCGCCACCGCGTTCCAGAAATACGTCCAGGTCCATGACGCGATGACCCATGTGGTGCGCTCCATGGAGAACACGGACGAACACACTGCACAGCGCTGGCAAATCTGTGTAGAAGCGCTCCGCGAGACCTTCCGTCGTCGTTTGCCCGACATGCGCACGCTGTACAATGTCTATACCCAGATCGCCTCGGCCACCCTGCCGGAAGACAATGAGGAGCTGACGACCCAGAACCAGCTTTTACGCGATGTGGGCTTCCGCCTGATCCGGTATTATCAGGAACACCTTCCCGAAGCGCTCATGGAGTCCAAGATTGACCCGGTCAGCTTCATCCCCAAAGATATTTTTAGTGTGCGGCCCGAGTCACTCGTACATTTGCTCGAGCTCCTCTTCCACCTCTCTGATTTCAAATGGACTGACAAACGAGGTAAGATCGATATGGGCATGAGTAGCATGTGGGTAACCATCGTGATATAGGCAAAGATGCGCTTTCTCCTATCGCCACAATCCTGCTTCTCTATCTGCAGACACCTTACGAGCTCGTGCGCCAATTGACGCGCAAGGTCGTCCAGCACGCGCTTGGTGCGTCACTCATGTTTCAGCACAACCACAGCGAGATCCAACTTTGGCTGGATGCACTTCCCACCGACAGCGCCACGCAAGAAACCGTGATTCGGTTCATGGACGAGTCGCTCAACCGCTTCACACGCAGTCAGTATCGCTATGCCGACAAGCAGGTCGAAATCATCCGGACCGTGCATGCATCGACGGCACCATACTTCTCCTACCCATTGCTCGACATGAACGACGTGCTGGACACCCGCGGGACAGGAAAGAACGCGCTCCCCTTCTCTCCCGTGCTCCTGACCATGCTAGAGCACCTTTCCGCGTTCAAGGGTAACCGATCTCATGTTGAAGCATTCCTTGAGTGCATCGTGGCTTCCTTGGCGTCCCAGCCGACGACGTACCCTTATCTCCGGCAAATGTGCCAAGACCAACATGCTGCACTGACCCAAGTCATTGATCGTCGTCTGCCAGACACCCAGCAGAATGCGACAGCACAGCAAATTGCAGCAGCGGTGGAAGTAACAGCAGGCGACGTGGAGATGGCGGATGCTACGCTCAATTGTGATGCGCTCGTGCGCCACGTAATGGACGGAAACGAGCGCGGTATCTCAATGGAAAGCGTTCAAGCGTCGTGTAAAGAAGCGTGTGTCGATCTCGCTGAGTTCCTGCTCGAGCTCTTGCATGAAATTACCACACTATCTGCTGCCTCGGCCGAAATCCTCCAACTTGGTCATGACCTCGCTCGAGACCGCACCGGCTACGCAAACGCAGTGATGAACAAAATCTTGGTACTATTGACCGCAGCGACTGATAAAGATAATGCATCGATGCTCGATATCGCCGACACCTTCTACGACGCTTGGGCGGAACATCTCCCAAAGCTGGCGGTGGATTGGTCCGCGGTGGAGAGTGAAACTCTCCAAGACTTTGTGCTCGTCACGCTCATGGATAATATTGCCAACGCGAGCGCCATCGGATTTATCGATGTGCTCGTAAAAGAAGCATACCAAGGGGTAAATAGAGAAAAAAAACAAAAACAGAGAACAACGTTCTAATGGACTTTTAGTATGAAAAACGCGAGCCGATCGAGACGTACATGCGACGGGTCCTGGAAAGCAACCGATACTCGTATTTAACCTCGCCCTCACCCGAAGAAAACGAAGAGGATACGATCGAGACCCGCCAGAAGCAGCGCACCGCGCTCCTCGGCCTAGTCCAGACTCTGCACGCTATTCAGCCTCAGGTGCTGGCCGAGAACCACGGCTTGCTCAGTCCGTTATTGACCAGTTATGGCGCGACCACGCATCCCCTCGATCGACAGATTCTCGACCTGTTGCGCTCGGTTGAGCGCGTTGGTGAGCGCTCAGTGCTGGCCAAGATGGTTCTTTTTGGTCCTGGCTCGGACCGCCGGCGTCAGGCACTTGCCCAGGGTGCCCACGCCTTTGATCCGGCTGCAATCTCGGTCGAGCTCCTGGATCTCATTGACGTGGACCGGATGCGGCGCACACTCGCCTCTTTTCCTTTGGACGCGACGCTGGCTGATTTGAGCATGAAAGGAGATGTGTATGACATCGGCTACTTTTTGCCTCTCTTTGCGAACCTCCTCGCGAATGGCCACGTACAAGTTAAAGCATTCATTGAGAGCCACGCTCTGGGTCTCTTGGTGGTGTGCTTGGCTGCAGAAGATGAACAGCTGCGCCGACTTGGATATCAATGCATGGACAAGTTCGATGGCAGCTTAGCCGTAAGTCTTTATATAGAAGAGCATCGCGGTGGGCTGACGTTATTATAGACTTTTGAATCATTTGAGGCGCCTCTCGTGCGCTACATGTTTGAGGCACTTAAGAACTCGGTGCCTGAGCGTTTGGAAGGCCAAGCACCGCCGCTGGTACCGGCCCCGGTCGCGTACACCGTCGCTTACGCGATGCCTATCCTATTTCAGCCCGAGCACCCCATGTACCCGCACCTCACGTCATGGATCATTCGCGAATCCAGCTTTGAGCTCAAGGCGAGTCATATTGCTTGTTGATCCCTTGCAAAAGACTTATATATTTATCTAGTTTGTGCCGGTCTTTAATCAACTTTTCACGTCGTCCTCGGGATCTTTGCACAAGGAACGTCTGTGGCTACTTAACGTCATGGCCTCTGCGATGCGCACCCATGACGACTACAAGGCCTACAGTCGTATCCACGCATGGGAAATAATTGCTACTTTTTACTTTTCGCCTCTCGCCGACCGCGAGTGTAGGAAGGCCGTCGTCGAGGTGAGAATGATACTTCAAAAGACTATAATGCATACTAAAAAAAATATCAAAAGATCTTGATGCGCGCTGTCGCTACCCCCGTTGTAGCCCTGAGCTTGATGCGCTACCACGGTCTGCTATCCTGGATCCATCAAGCGCTGATCATGGCAGCCGACCCAGAGGAAGCACACGACTGGCATGTCATCCAAGCCAAGGCTATGGAGAGTGCTAGCACATGCGCAGGCAGCTCTTTCCAGGAAGCCATGTTGAAAGACGAAGCCGCTGTGCTCCGAAATTGCATTCTTGAAACCACGTCTACTTCTTTATAATTCACTTTTTTATAGCATTTGTCAACCTCACGCATACGTCCCCCGATCTATACACCCTCTTGTACACATACGCATTGATTTTTCTTTTGCATAAAATATAAGTTTTTTATTTACGTACCGATATTATCAGATACTGTTTTTTAGCATTAGGAACGACTCTGTGTCTATAGTGTATGCTAAGTGCGCTTTCCAGTCCAAGGAGCAGGAACCCTGTCATCAGGTCGCACGATAGCGCTGTCATTTCAGGATACATATGAACAAGAGCGTGCAAGATCCTCTTAAGAGACACCAATATATGTAATCCTGAAACAGAATCCTGCATAAATAGTTGTACCAAGCTTGATATATGCGATGCTGGAATGTGTTGCTCCATAAAAGTCATCTCGACTTATTAACATGATCAAAGTGGTATGTCCTAACAAGTAAAAAGCTTTTCTGCTCGAAAATTAGACATTTCATTCTGCACTTGTTGCATATATCTGCCAATAATGAGGAGGACAAGAAGAAATGTACAAATGGCGACGTGTCAGCCACGATGCGACCCTCTTTAAAGAAGTAAGGTATATGATAATGAATGGACCGCATACTTCATTGAAGCATATCCTCCTCCCCGCCCTTGTTTTTTGTTTCCCGTCTATAGCTTATTGACAATACAGCCAGAGACCAAATTAAAGTTCTGGGGTATATGAGGATACCGGTAATGGCAGGACCAATCCTGTTAACGGGAATCCGCCTTTTAGAAGTCACTTATGTGTTTCAGGTTCGGAAGCCCATAGATGTTCTATATATCGTTTGTAACAAACCCTGGTCGCATATAGTAATCAAGAGCTACTTTAAAACCTTGGGATGCCATGCAATGCGGTGTAATTATTGTGTATGCCTCCTGCGGGAAGACATTGCAAGTCCTGTATGGTTTCCCGTTCTCCTAACCACGTCGAGGCGCCCATACTATTATTGCTTACCACCTCATTCCTATGCTTCATCAACATAAAGAGCGCTCTTTGGGGATCGGCATCTTCAGACGCAGTCTAGGTGATTCAGATATTGATTGCCTCTTCGCCTTACGGTGCCGGTTATATGGACGGATAGTCGCGTCCTTATGCCTGGCATTGGTGTTTAATCCTCTACAGCATTATGTCTATCCTTTCCAGTGAGATGTACATACTGATTGTGCATTTGCTTCATATTCATGTCTTTGTAAGCCTAGTAATATGTTCCAACCTGTCACAGAGAAGATACCGACTAATTCCCTACGCTCTTGCAATATGAGTATTTGCGTAAGACAGCTGTCGATTTCAGGCACCAGAGATCTTCGCTCATGCTCAGTATGAGTTCACTTATCACTCCTACTTGCCTCACAAGCCGTCTAAACCTCTGAGGAATTTTATAGACATTGTGAAGTCGGCCCAACGGACATGATGCCTGAATCCCACGTATGTTTGTCGCACAATAACCCGTCTGATCTATGATTTAAATTTATCAGCATATTATTCATGAAGCACGTATATGGAAGTTATAGTTTGCAGTCGTTGGGGATCAGTCTATGTACAACAGCGTCGGGTTTAGTCAATAGAAATGAAATTGGCAGGCATTCTGAGCGCCTTCTCCATGACGACAACGAATAATTCCCTTGATCTAGTACTACACATGTCTGAATTACATAACTTAGATATCTCTTTCGCACCTGGAACTCGAACTGTGCCTATTCTTCTCTTTTATTTTTCTCTTTTCCGGGCTTTTGCTCCCTTTTGATTCCTTACTGTCTATCCATATATTTTAAAATAATGCAAAATATTCATGCTGATGCCGAGACCGAAACAGGAGATTATAACAAGGATGACACCAAAGAAGGGATATTTTCTTCTCCTACAGGCGTTCAGCTTTCGTCCTTCACAGTCAAAGAAGAGAAACGGCTTTTGCGACGCATCGATATCATCGTTTTACCTTTGTTATGCGCTGTCGCATTTCTGCAGGTAAATCCTGGACTAAAGAGCTGTGCACCGACCTCATTGTATCATGCTGCATACCGCGCTGCACCACCGATCAAATCATAGTTTCTCGATAAAACCATTATTAGCTTCACTGCCGTGTTGGGCATATATGAAGATACAGGCATCACTCAAAATCAATTCGGCTGGCTTGGTTCGATTATGTTCATCGGTCAGATTGTGTTTCAGGTCAGTACCCCGAATAAGTACGCCATGTTTTGCGATTTCATTATTTGTAACACGTGTATCATCAGATCCTCAACAACTACTTGATGCCTATCTTACCCACATCAAAATACTTGGGGGTGTTGGTCTGTGCATGGGGAATCATCCTCGCATGTACTGCACTTGGTATGACTTTTCCCGTTCTCTTGGCGCTTCGTCTACTCCTCGGTTTCGCAGAAGGTCCAGGTTGGCCGCTGTGCTATGATCTGATCGCTTCATTATATCGGCGTCGAGAACACGTGGTCCGCATTGGCTGGTTTCAAAATACAGTCAATATGTCCACCATACTCAGCGGACTGATTTCGTACGGTATCGGCCATATGGACGGCGTCGCTGGACTGCGTGCCTGGCGCTGGTGCATGATCATTCCGGGCATAATCACATTCGTTTGTGGACTTGTCGTCTTTGTGTTTTTGCCCGACCATGCCAAGTCAAGATGGTTTGCTCTCAAACCCGAG
>VAFG01000301.1:715-35065 GCA_013461545.1 Syncephalastrum contaminatum | reverse complement strand
TTAGGCTCTCTTTTGCTGGCGGTGCTGCCGATGAATGGAAGTCGGCTGGCTGGACTGTACTTGACGAACAACCTTGCGGGGCAGGTACTCACGCAAACCTACATCACAACCAACGTGGCGGGTGTGACCAAGAAGGCGCTCTATACAAACGTGAACATGTTAGGATATAGCGTTGGATCATTTGTGGGTCCACTGATTGTGCGAGGGGAGAACGCTCCTCGCTATATACCTGCCCTGATCACGTTTATGGTGACTCAAGTACTGGCAGGCCTTATATTCCTCTATCTGCGTTGGTCATATAAGCGGGAAAACGAGCAGCGACAGGATTACTTAAATGCGCATCCCAGCGAAGATTTTGGAGAAAATGAAAAGATCAATGAATACGAGGACGACATGACTGACAAGCAAAATATTCGATTTATATACAAGCTGTAGTCATTTAGAATGTAGCGTCAATCATTATGTACCTTGTTTTAAATACATGTGTAACATCTGCGCTAGTATGGTATCATCGTCATTGCGTATGCAGTCTCTGCATGATCTGCGACGATACATATCTATACATGTCAGCTCATTTCTCGCGTCTGTATAGTTTTCTCTCTCGACGAGAGTTGTAACGCTAGAATATATTAGTGAGTCTACGGGTAAATTTGATGGATAAATATCTATATACCGATAATCGAGCTCAATGCATAAGTACTGTATCGTATGTGTGTGCGCATCATCATGTTCTAATATGGAAGCATAGCTTGCAGTAGCAGCATGTCGACCATTATCTACATGTTGATACGTAAGGTTTATGTACCAAAGATAGAATTTGGCCGACGTATTGAGTGCCTGCTTTTTAACTGTGAGGATGTTCGTTTGATCTAGTGCCCATGTTTGTATTACACTCGCTTTGAAGAAAGTTATTCGCATCTGACACGGGAGTTGTGCGTATTTCTCCCTTTCTCTTCTTTTTTTTATTTGATTGTATATCCTTATAACCATGCACCATACCCTCGATGACACCGAGACCGAAACAGGGGATTACAAGGATGACACCAAAAAAGGAATATCATCTTCTTCCACTACGGGCGTCCAGATTTCGTCGTTTACAGCCAGAGAAGAGAAACGGCTTTTGCGACGTATTGATCTCGTCGTTTTGCCTTTGTTATGTACTGTCGCGTTTCTACAGGTAAAAATTCTGAACTTTTGGGCTATATTCTGAGCACGGACCTCATTTCATCATGCGTATACACTGCACCACCGACCAAACAACAGTATCTTGATAAATCCATGATCAGCTTCACGGCAGTTCTGGGTATCTATAAGGACACGGGCATCACACAAAACCAATTCGGTTGGCTCGGCTCGATACTATTTATTGGCCAGCTTGTGTTTCAGGTCAGTATCCTGAATAATTACGCCATGTTTTGCGATTTCATTATTTGTAACACGTGTATCGTCAGATCCTCAACAGCTACCTGATGCCTATCTTACCCACATCAAAATACCTGGGGGTGGCGGTCTGTGCATGGGGAATCATCCTCGCATGTACTGCACTTGGTATGACTTTTCCCGTTCTCTTGGTGCTTCGCCTTCTCCTCGGTTTCGCAGAAGGTCCTGCTTGGCCAGTGTGCTATAATCTGATCGCTTCCTTATATCGGCGTCGAGAACACGTTGTCCGCATCGGCTGGTTTCAAAATGCAGTCAACATTTCTGCCACACTCAGCGGGTTGATTTCGTACGGTATCGGCCATATGGACGGCGTCGCTGGTCTGCGTGCCTGGCGCTGGTGTATGATCATTCCGGGCATAATCACATTCGTTTGGGGACTTGTGGTCTTTGTGTTTTTGCCCGATCATGCCAAGTCAATATGGTTTGCTCTCAAACCCGAGGAGATGTTGATTGTGGAGGATCGTTTGCGCGACAATGCAGTCGTGATACAGCGGAAGATGATCTGGTGGCAGGTCTTTGAAGGTCTGCGTGATCCAAGGCTCTATGGTTACTTTTTTCTAGCCGTGTTTGTGAACATCCCCACCGCAGCCATGAATACTTTCCGGGCTCAGATCATTTCACAGATGGGTTTTACAGTAAGCGCCATAAAAGGATTGCAGCATTTTCTCTGGAAATCTTACTAATTATCGCTCTTACTAAATCTACGGTCAGAATCTGGACTCGTTATTGCTCAGTATGCCGCTCAGTGCTATGAACTTTATTACAACGTCGCTTGCCATGTATCTCAGCTTTCGTTATAACGAGATCAGCTTCGTAGCCGTCCTCACTTCGGCAATTGCCTTTTTAGGCTCTCTTTTGCTGGCGGTGCTGCCGTTGAACGGAAGTCGGTTGGCTGGTCTATACTTGACGAACAACCTCGGTGGACAAATCCTCGCGCAGACTTATATTACTACCAACGTCGCAGGTGTGACCAAGAAGGCGCTCTATACGAGCGTGAATATGTTGGGATATAATCTTGGATCATTTGTGGGTCCACTGATTGTGCGAGGGGAGAACGCTCCTCGCTATATGCCTGCCCTGGTCACGTTCATGGTGACTCAAGTACTAGCAGGTCTTCTCTTCCTCATTTTGCGGTGGTCATATAAGCGGGAAAACGAGCAGCGACAGGATTACTTGAATGCACATCCAAACGAAGGCTTTGGTGAAGAAGATGAAAAGGTCAATGTATACAAGGATGACGACATGACTGACAAGCAAAATATTCGGTTTATATATAAGCTTTGATAGTACCTTTATAATGTAGCGTCAATCAATAACTTGTCAGTAATAAACGTGTGATACTCCCGCGACAGCACATAACAAATCAGCCGATTTTCCATTCCTAAATGCATGCCTAAATGCATGCCTAAATGTGAGGTTTATATGAGGATTTTGTCATGCCAGAATATATATATATAGAAGTAGCTCTATTAACATAGATCCTATGGATAGAAGTTTATATGATGACATGTTGCGTAATCGAATCCCGTACATACTTTTTTTGCATTGTATATGTATTTGTCACCCATTGTTTTGATGAAATTAGCAATGGTGAGCGACTATTGGCTGCTGATCGCGCCATCTCGAGAGCTGACAAATGCCATGCAATCTCTATTTTTTTTATTTTAATCTCACGAGCCTTCCCGTCTCCACTTTTCAACACACCCGGAATTCATTCCATGGCAACTTCTCGGCGACATTGGCTGCGTCTGTCTTCAACTATTCCTGCTTGGACCCGTGCCCAATGGGCGACCCATCCCTCGCGAGCTCTGCCCACCCTATCCAAAGGTACTTACTTGACATCGACTAGCTGCTCTTTATTAAGTACTATTCGATAGCCTTCCAAAGCACAGGCACTGCCGCAGCGCAATGCGTGGCTCAACCGAGTAACACCTCGTCATCGAATCCGCCCTTGTCGTTTCCCTGTGTGGACAAACTCAACTCACGCACTGAAGAGCTCGACAACGGGCCTGAACCGAGCTATGACCGCGTCGTGACAGGCTATGAAACGTTCGAATATCCGCAACCCTTCTTGCTCGATCACGGCGGTGTGCTTCCCAAAGTAGACATCGCCTATGAGACGTGGGGCACCTTAAACGAGAAAAAGGACAATGCTATTCTCATTCATACTGGTCTGTCCGCTTCGTCTCATGCCAAGTCGCACCCAAAGAACACGAAACCAGGCTGGTGGGAGGAGTTCATTGGGCCTGGACTCTACATTGATACCAACAAGTTTTTTGTAATCTGCACCAATGTCATTGGCGGCTGTTATGGCTCGACCGGTCCGAGTTCGATCGATCCTGCCGATGGCGAACGTTACGCGACCCGATTCCCCATCCTCACCATTTTCGACATGGTGCGTGCCCAGTTCCTTCTTTTGGATCATATGGGCATCGAGAAACTCCATGCGAGTGTGGGCTCCAGTATGGGTGGTATGCAGGTAAGATCAATAACTATAGATGGGGAAGATGCTCAATCAATGGAGTTATTATAGTCAGTTGCAGCCGCATCGCTCTTCCCGGAACGTGTCAAGCGACTGATCTCCATCTCGGCCTGTATTCGGTCACATCCTTATTCCATCGCACTTCGTCACACCCAGCGTCAGGGTACGTCTTGTATAATTCTACCCAGCGGATATACTAATATGTTTCACAGTCCTTATGGCCGACCCTAACTGGAACAAGGGTTTCTACTACAAAGGCGTTCCACCCCATGTGGGCATGAAGGTAAGAAAGAAAAAGAAGAGAAAGGGCATATCATACTCATTGTATCGCATCGCATTAGCTGTCGCGTGAGATCGCCACCATCAGCTATCGGTCCGGCCCTGAATGGGAGCTGCGATTTGGACGCAAGCGGGCACAAGAGAACCAGACACCTGCGCTGTGCCCCGACTTTCTGATTGAAACCTACCTCGACCATCAGGGCGAGCGTTTTTGTCTCCAGTACGATGCCAACTCACTTTTATACATTTCGAAAGCCATGGACATTTTTGACATGTCTAAATCCGCCACGGACGCGCTCAAACAGCAGCGCAAGCAAAACCTGCACAAGCTCGAGGCGATCGACAAGCACGATTTTGCCACGGTGGTAGGCAATCAATCTGCGCTGGAGATGCACGATGCGCCCCCGAGCGAATCCAAAGGCAAAGAGCGACCGCCGCTGACGACTCTGGCGCATACGGATCCGAACGTGCAGGACCTGGTGAACGGCATGAAGGGTATTACAATGCCGACGCTGATCCTCGGTGCTCAGTCGGATATTCTGTTCCCGGTATGGCAGCAAAAGGAGATTGCTGAGTGTCTGCGTGCAGCGGGTAATAAGCGGGTGACGTACTATGAACTGGACGCCATGTTTGGTCACGATACGTTCTTGATTGACAAGACCAGCGTCGGCGGTGCTGTCAAGGGCCACCTGGAATTGCTGGAGTAATTAAATCAGACATTCACTCACACACATTGCGATTGTATACACACACAACGAACGCGCACGCACACACACATACGCACGCATTGTACTTTATTTGAGAGGGACGAATCTAGAAGAGTGCGTGGCACCGATACCAGGACGGCCGTGACGAACGGGCTTGTACGAAATGCTATAAAATAAAATAATGAATTTCTTTTCTTTTCCTTTTTCCCTTGTTATATATACGTACGAGAATTCAGCGAGATAGTGACCAACCATCTCGGGACGGATTTCGACCTGGTTAAAGACCTTGCCGTTGTAGATACCGACGACTGAACCAATCATCTCAGGAACGATGATCATGTTGCGGAGGTGCGTCTTGACGGTGGCGGGCTTCTCGTCCGAAGCAGCCTCCTTTTTGGCCTTGCGAAGCTTCTTGATGAGACCCATCGGCTTACGCTTCAGGCCACGCTGGAACCGTCTGCGAGCACGGCAGTGGACGAGCTCCATAAACTGCTCAGAAGACAGGTCGAGGAGCTGGTCAAGGTCAACACCACGGTAGGTGAACTTGCGGAAAGTACGCTTACGCTGCGTAGTCTGCTGATCAGCCTAAGTGCATAGCGTATTATGTATTTAATAAACTGAATGGATGGATAGATGGATGGATGATATATAATAGATATATTGTATTATATTACCATGATATGTGGGGGGAGAGAAGGCTTAGGGTATAGCAAGTGTGTGCGCGCAAGTGGACTGGGTGGCTTATCTATGAAGTGATCAATCCCACTTGTTTTGAGCTGAATATAATATTACTATCTCCCCCTTTATTCTTTAACATGAGACCGATTCTGCTTCAGGGCCATACGCGTTCATTGACGCAAATCAAATACAACAAAGAGGGCGATCTTTTGTTCTCTGTCTCCAAAGACAAGGTCGCCAACGTTTGGTACTCTCACAACGGTGAACGTCTCGGCACTTACAACGGCCACGTCGGTTCCGTCTGGACAGTCGATGTGAACTGTAATCATCCTCTTTTCTTATTTGTCAAACATGCATTGACTTGTCATCTCTTTAAATAGCTACAACTACGCTTCTGGTCACCGGATCCGCCGATAACACAGCAAAGCTTTGGGATGTCCAGACCGGCAAATGCTTGAAAACCTGGGAATTCAAAACGGCCGTCAAACGTGTGGAATTCAGCGAAGACGATACCATGGTCCTTTGCGTTACCGAGCAACGTATGGGCTTTGCAGGTTCCATCACGGTCCTGCCCGTCAACCAAGATATTAACGGTCAACGTATGTTTTACTGCTATTATCACTAATGCTGTGATTTTGCTGCGCCTCTCTTGTCTTATTTATACTAATAATTACTATCTCATTACTTAGAATCCGACGAACCGATTGTTCAGATTGTCAACCAGAACGGACCCAAGGCTGTTGTGGCCAGCTGGGGATATCTCAACAAGTACATTGTGAGTGGCCACGAGGACGGCACGATCAGCCAGTGGGACTGGAAGGCAAACGAAAAGATCCAGTCTGTCCAGGGTCACGAAGAGAACATTTCCGATATGCAGATGAGCAGCGACCGCACCTACTTTATCACCACGTCCCGCGACAAAACAGCCCGTATCTTTGACGCCAACACCCTCAAACAACTCAAGATGTATACCGCCGATGCCCCACTCAACTCGGCCGTCATTACTCCCAAATATCAGGAATTCGTCATCCTCGGTGGTGGTCAGGATGCCATGAACGTCACCACCACTTCCGCCCGTGCTGGCAAGTTTGAGTGCCGATTCTATCACAAGATCCTCGAGGAGGAAGTCGGTCGCGTACGAGGTCATTTCGGTCCCATCAACACAATCGCTATCCACCCTGATGGCAAGGGGTAAGTTTTGATATACATCCTACAACTCATGTATCAGGTACTAACTCATACACCTACCTATTTTGTTCAGTTATTCAAGTGGTGGTGAAGACGGTTACGTCCGTGTGCATCACTTTGACCCCGACTACTTCAAGTTCAAGATTGAGGTGTAAATAATAAAACATTCAGTGCTTTCTTTTCTCGACGATCATCATCAAACCAATCATTATCCGTATGTTACTCGCAATAGACAAATGGGAAAAAAAAAAAGAGACAGAAAGATGCATTCTAAAAAGTATGGATGGATTGAAAAAGGACCGGTCTTTTTCAGAGGGGAAAAAAAGAAGCTAAAAAGAAGGGTATGAGGTTGATTAATGCAAAAAAAGAAAGGAAGGAAGGAAGAAAGGAAAAGAGGAAGAAACAGAAAAGATGCAATGCTGTTTAAAAATTGCTACCACTGAGAATAGGCAGGAACTGTGCAAACATGTGTGAGATAGTTACGTTTATATCTTCTTTTTTTTTCTTGTGACTTACGTTGCCGACCACGACACTCGGGAGATCAAAGATATCACGCTTGATGGTAAAGCAGAAACTGCAGGGCACGGGCCGGTAGTTAGGACTCATGAGGATCACGGAAATATAGACGGATGATTCGGTATCGCTGAAGGCGTGTTCCGAGTATTTTTCCCAGTATTCGACGGCCGATCCATTGTCCATCAACTAAATAGAGAAAGTGAGCTAAAGACCGTGTGTCTTGTTTGTGATGGCGCACCTCGTAAATAAATGTCTTTTTGCCCAAAAGCACCTCTTTGCTCCACTGAGTGAGGAGCGAAAACTCCTTTCCCACGACAACAATCTCGCCCGTGCGACGCCACACAGCGGTGGGGGTCCCGGAAAAGCTAATGAGCTTCTCATACTCAAGCAGGGTCCTTTGCACGCACTTTTCCATGTAGATCAAGTCTTCTTCGGTCAAGTGGATCATGGCAGAGATAAAAGACGGCCGAAAGAGGGCCAGTGCACGCGTGATGCGCATCAGATCCTCGCGACTCATTCTACACATATAAGAAGTTTAAAAGCCGTGCTACCACCTCTTTCCCTGTGCTGTACCTTTGCCTGAGATGCTGGAACAAGTAATGGTAGCCCTCGGCATAGTTAAAA
This sequence comes from Syncephalastrum contaminatum, assembly GCA_013461545.1. Lineage (NCBI taxonomy): Eukaryota > Fungi > Mucoromycota > Mucoromycetes > Mucorales > Syncephalastraceae > Syncephalastrum > Syncephalastrum contaminatum. The sequence goes on along the minus strand of VAFG01000301.1, from coordinate 27,151 downwards.
GGGTGTTTGATACTCGTATAAGTCTCCTGAGGCGTGTTGCCAAAGCCTTTGCGTCGCCGGTTGATAAACTTGGCGGTGGTCTTGACGAGCGGTTGTTCCACGGCGGGGACTTGAGGCGGCTGATAAAAAGGTTCACCCACTTGCGATCCAGGCGAGGCTGCGCTCGGTGAAGCTGCGCTCGGTGAAGACATGCCGTGCATCACCATCGACGCACTTTCTTCCATTGGTGAAAACAGGCCAGTACTATTGTTGGCGGCGCCAAACGGAGACGAGCGCGAGGAAACCTGATGTGGTTGCTGCTGTTGCTGGAGAAAGGAGACGTGCGGGTTCTGTTCCAGAAATCCGTTCAGCTGGAGCATGTTGGATAACACGCCATACTCGAGATTGGCAGACTCTGAGCCGAATCCATAATTGTTGCCGACGTTCATCACTTGCTGGTCGTTGAAGGCTATTTCAGACAAAGTGTTAGCCAGGACTCTTTGCGCCTAAGACCACACACCCACCATTAAAGTCGGTAGGTTGGAAAGAGGCTAGAGAAGGACCTGCGGTCACAGGCGACAACGCGGCCACAGGTTGCGGCTGCTGTGGTTGCTGCTGTTGCGGCTGTGATGGTGCTGGTGGCGGTGGCTGCGCCTGCTGTTGCTCTACTCGTGGAAATAACAAGGTCAGTAAAAGTTGAAGCCGGCGGATCTCTTTGTTTCTACCGAAATCGTCATCTTGCAAGTATTTGGCACGCTTCCTCGTTCCATCGGTGCACGTATTTTCTAGACCTCGTTTGATGCAGCGTTGGCAAGGTCGAGCTGCAATCAAGGTTCATTCCTTGTTAGCTTCCTACAAAAACCCCATCGTTGCCCTTTCTTACAGTCATCGCAGGTCAAATGGGCCTGTATGATTGTGTGTTTAATGAAAGTTACTTTTCTAATCAAGTAGACATACCTTTTGGCAGTGGGAACAGGCCCGAGTCGCCTTTTTCCTGCGAGGTTTCGCGGAAAAGTCGTCTGCGTTCGTCGTCGACATGAAAGTTTAAAAAAACGGGTTATAAGCAAGACAACAGATCGCTCAAGTGCCCTTCAGGCATTCTCGAGAACGAGACAAAAATAAAAAAAAATAGAGAATTAAAAGAAAGGGGGTGGAGGAGAGAGGGGAAAAGAGGTCCGCCCTTTGGATGATTCATCCTTTATATTTTTGATTTTTAGGTTCCTTTGAGAGATGAGCCCAAGATCTGACCTGCCAAGGTTACACCGCAACACTTGTAAAATATACACAATGTCTAGCCATTCATACATATACATATACATACATACATACATATAAGCATATCTATGTATACAATACAAATAGTAACACGTCTCTTTTTGCATTATGACTCTTTATCCACCTTCCCGAAAAACCTATACGCCATGTACCTCTGTTTACCTTTTTAAATGTGCTCAATAGGTCGATCTTCCGCTTCTTTCTTATCGACCCAGTATGCCTGCTGCAACCTGGGCTGAATTTCAGCTCATCCTAAACTCAGCTTATCGTCCATCGAATACTTTTTTGTATTTGCAATCCATAAAACGTTGCGGCTGACAAAGAACGTTTATCCGTTTGCTGCAGAGCATGCCTATACTGCATATCAACGTTCTTGAATTTCGATAATAGCACCACGGACTGTGAGTGGATTTTCCAATTTTTGAAGGCATACCCACATATGTAATCAGCTGTTTGTGCGTTTGATATGAGTCATAAGACAATAGCATCAGCACCAGACCTGGGCTGCTACGTATATGACAGCAAGCACGTGACACTGCAATCACCAACTGGGGTTTCGATGCCTTTGTTACACAAAAAAGTCGGTACCGTTCTCGCCAAAGCTATTCATCCGACTCTGGTGGCAGGAAGCTTCGTCTTGTGGATCTAATTTCATCGAAAAAAAGACTACTACAAAACCGTTTTGTATTATTCTCGTACAACAACTAATGACAACGACACTATTTTACACCTCTGCTATACATATCTACAACGAATGGAGATCTTGATACATCTACTGGACAGTAATAACAGCACGGATACTAGAAAAGAAAAGGTCAGCTCCACACTACTCGTATAGAAAAAAAAAAGGTACTAACCAGTCACCCGAGTGCATGGCATCGAAAGCCTCGTTGATCTGGTCAAAGTTGAACTCGTGCGTGACAAATTCATCGACCTTGAGTTTGCCCTCCTGGTACTCCTTGACAAGACCACCCATCTCGGAGCGGCCCTTGACACCGCCAAAGGCGGAGCCCTTCCAGACGCGACCAGTCACCAGCTGGAAGGGACGGGTGCTGATCTCCTCACCCGCGCCAGCGACACCAATGATGATGGACTCACCCCAGCCCTTGTGGCAGGCCTCGAGGGCCGAGCGCATGACGTTGACGTTGCCGGTACAGTCAAAGGTGTAGTCGAGACCACCGTCGGTCATGTCGATCAAGACCTGCTGGATCGGCTTGTCGTGGTCCTTGGGGTTGACAAAGTCAGTGGCGCCAAACTCGCGCGCGATCTTTTCCTTGTTGGGGTTGACATCGATCGCAATGATGCGGCCAGCGCCGTTGTAGGCCGCGCCCTGAGCCACGCTCAGACCGACACAGCCCATGCCGAAGATGGCGACCTAGTTATCATGAAGAAAAATGAGCTAAAACCCACGGAAGCAGCATTCAGCCCGTGTAATTCTTACCGAAGAGCCCTTGGTAACCTTGGCGGTGCGGGTGGCAGCGCCGAAACCGGTCGTGACACCGCAGCCCAAAAGGCACAGCTTTTGGAGGCTGGGCTTGGGGTCGACCTTGACAACCGAGACGTCGGCAACGACTGACATATAACGAAAATGGGAATATGAGTGGATAGAAAACACGACGGGTGAAGAAAGATTTACCGGTGTACTCGGAGAAGGTGGAGCAACCCATGTAGTGGAAGATCTGCTTGCCCTTGCAGGTGAAGCGGGAAGTCTCGTCAGGCATGAGGCCGCGGCCTTGGGTAGCACGAACAGCCTGGCAGAGGTTGGTCTTGCCGCTGGTGCAGAACTTGCATTCGCGGCACTCGGCGGTGTAAAGCGGAATGACGTGGTCGCCTGGAGCAACCTCGGTGACGCCCTCGCCTACAGACTCAACAACGCCACCACCCTCGTGACCCAGAACAGAGGGGAAGATACCCTCAGGGTCTGATATATCACTTCAGTCTCTTTTGGTCTTCTTGCCTACGAGTCTACTTGTTACTTACCACGGCCGGAGAGCGTGTAGGCATCCGTATGACAGCTATATATAAATATATAAGAACAAACACTAGGCTCTTCAATTCTCGGTCACTTACACGCCGGTGTAAAGGATCTTGATACGGACCTCATGGGCCTTCGGTGGGGCAACCTCAATCTCCTCAAGGGCTAAAGACGGAAATGTTAGATCACCGAACGCGTGGATTCAAGGCATAAAACGCGTCGAGTAAGACTTACTCAAAGGCTTTCCAGCCTCCCAGGCAACAGCAGCACGGCACTTGATAACCTATTCAAAAAGTAAGCGATAGAATTGCAGTAAAGTAGCAAGCATTACTTGTCCAGCGGTCGACATGATTAAAAGGTTTCGGGATGGTGAGAAAGTTGTGTTTTTTAGGCCTGTTCGTTTTTATAAAGGTCTCTCGGGGATTCAATTGCCCGTCCACACACTCGGTGCTTATAGTCCTCGTGCAACTCAAGTCTTATAATCTATATCATAAAGAAAAAGAGTACTCCAATGTTTATTTCCCCTGCAAGAAAACTCCCAGCTCACAAGCCAGATAGCGACGAGTCACACCAGGCATAACAAGATAGCATAAGCGAATGCGGCGCAGATAAACCCCGAGACAGGGCGGTTAAGGCCGATAGGCCCGTACAGTTTAAAGACTTGTAATCCCCAGATAATATATAATACAGTTTCATCCCTTCAATCCATTCCTTACCACTATTACGCTCTATCTATATCGATTTTATTGGGTCATTGAACGAGCTTGTAACATAATGCACGGCGGAAATTTGTAGTAGAGGAGTGTCTGCTGCTTCTTCTTGTTCTCCGGCATATAGAACCAAGAGAGAGACATACGGTACGGTGTAAGCGGACGCACAGCGTCACTGCATGTCGCAGTACATACAGAGCGGCCTCCGTTACCCAAAGGATATGCGCTTTAGGCTGCCAATCAGAAAGTGGATACAAAAGAGTACTAAGCTTATTCCCTCCGGTTGTTTTCCGACAAAGCGTAGTACTATCTTATCTCCACCGTGCTGTTCATAAAGACTATCGGCGTACGTGTCACAGTAAATGAAAATCTACCCGACGGTCCATTAAGTGATGGATAAAGCAAGAAAAACTTCCTCGATTTACCAAAATATAGCTGGAGCGAAATCAAGGGCTGCTTGCTTATCTTGTGTGTGCGACACCCGATTTTCTTCTTACTCAAGATCCTAACAACGCTTATACAGCGAGAGTCAAACAGAGCATAGTATATTTAGAGCCACGTATGTTCATTCTACGATTCGATCTTATGTCTTTTGTTTAAAGAACTATGATACTCATCCAAAGGCATTGTGATGTGTAAAGCAACGGATATTCGCATGATGATGAAAGCATGAGCTACTATGGTGTAAGGATGAACTTCTCTGACACAGAGTTTTACAAGTTTGTGGTTCGTATTCATATTATTCCACAGCTGCACAACATTTCAAATATCGCCAGTTTGCTAGTCGCCATTAGGGCTCGGATGGGACAGGATAGGCAGATACTATCTTATCTTGTCTTTTCAATTTTCTTTTGTGGTAATAGTAGTCGGCAAGAGCTAGTCCATGATGCAGGCGCAGGAGCGGCACCCTCTGATGGTGAGTAAAAATGAGGACAGTAGTGAGTTACTAAATTTATGCACAAGGAATAATGCCAGTTGTATACCACAAAAATAACAGGAAGCCGCTCTTTATTTATGTATAATTCATGCATCATAGTTAAGCCAGGTTATACTTGACTTATGTAAGCCATCATTACTCGCTTTAGCCATATGAAGTCTCTGCTTTACAAGCGGACGTGTACAGTTGAAGGGGGCGGACCATTGCAAGTATTATAATATATCGGACGACCCCTCCGAGAATCATGTTTCTGGAAGACTCCTAGAATTCGAATCTATGCATGAAAGTAGGTCAGTTACATACACAATCATCAATGCGTTGATGAGGAAAAGGTACTGGGCAGAATCAGTTATTTTTCTATATAATGCTTTTCTTGATATAAATATAATGTCAAGCCGACTCGAGATGGTTAAAAAAGGAAGGCCACATGATTCCATCTGAGTCCAATTCACAACCATAGACAGAACAGTATGTATGCACTGTTATCTGATGATACATATTCAAACACATGTATGCACCGGTGAAAGGTCATTGATCTACGCTACAGAAGAAGGCGTGCTTGCGGCTATATAAAATGTCTGATGATAAATAGGGATAAACAGAAAGAGAGAATGGGCTGGTACCTTATGACGACTTTGTGATTGGGTGGGTCGAGGCTGTGAGAAAGGAGCAGTAAAAAAAAAACGCCGTTGAGCCGAGATGATACAACGTTTACTATCGCACACACACACACTTTTGTTCCTCTTCTCTCTACCTTTTTCTTCTTTCGCTTATAGATGCAATGGGCTTCCTCGCCCAATGAGCCACAATCTCGAATGACTTTTATACGTTGGCTATGGCTTGTGCTGTTCCTTGTCCTGGAACGGCTTTCTATTGTAGCCTCTCAGGCCAGTAAAGCGAACCCCTTCATTTGGTAAGCTGATCTCACCTTGAGTTAATCATGACAGGTTCTGACTGGAATATTATCTATTTAGGCAGGTTGTCGCAACCTATAACACTTCTCACTCAGCAAACGCTCAAAACTACAACACCTCCACTTCCGTCAAAGTCTACAGCCAAGGCTTCCAGACCGTTTTTATTGATAATGATCTCTATGGTCATAACGAGGTACAATATATATACAAATGTAACAACCAGGCTTTTGTAGCTAATCTCACAAAATAACCCTTGGCAGAGGTTGCTTGTCGATTTTGGAGATGGATGCCCTGGCAACACCGCAAGCGACCTGTCATCAACGTACCCGTCTGCTAAAAACCAACAGTCGATTGTCTTGATTCAGCGCGGGGGACGCTGTGAGAGTTGGCTGGAAAAGATTCGCAACGTGCAGAACCTCTCGGTGCAGGATAATCTTATGCTCGACGCGGTGATCATCTATGATAACACAACCGATGACACCATTCCCATTGATACACTTAATACCACCGATGGCTCCTATCCTACTTGGCCGACTCCTCTGCCGAACAATTGCAACGCTACTCTCATGCCCGACAATGACGTCGCCACCGACAAATCCATTTATACCGCTGTCTATTTTGTTCCACACAACTATGGTCAGCAGCTTTTGAGCGCCATCCAGCAATACAAATCCCAGAGCAGCGACGCCATGCTCTACTTTTTGCAGATCACCCCGTTCTTTAATGAAGCAACCTTTTCAACAAGCGATTTTGATACCAATACCGCGGATGACAATGGTGATTCCGACATGTGGAGCGCTTTCACGGGCAATAAGAGCTACCTAGTATACCTCATCGCAGCCGGTGCGGCCCTCATCCTGGGTGAGTCCTCCGTCGTGACTCGGCTCAAAAGATGACAACTAAACCTACAAGCTCTTGTAGGTATCATCTTCCTTCGCTGGTGCCGCAACTCGCGCACCCAAACTCGGCCGGACGAGGAACAGGACGGGGCCGGCCTGACAGAGAACCGAATGTTCCTGCAAGACATGCTCCAGGGCAGGTCCCGCCGCATCTCACTCGCTCATCTCAATATGCTCTGCCCTGTACATGACTACACAGGCACAAGCAAGAATACGGTGTGTGCCATTTGTCTTGAGGATCTCAAGGAAGTTGGAGCTGTGCGGACATTACCGTGTGACCATGTCTTTTGCGTAGCCTGTATAGGTAATAAGCACCTCCTGTTTTGAATCATGACCAAAGATAGACACTTAACACTTGTCTTGTCAGATGTATGGCTGACCAAGAAATCCACTTTGTGTCCTATCTGCAAGTACGACTGCGGCAAGGATATGAGTGACGACAATGCCAACTCCGTCACTACAGAATCGGCAGGCTCCACACCTTCGTCTCCTCCACCGCGCGCTCCTGAGGACGTGGTGACGCGAGACCAAATCAGTCACAACAGAGTCGTTGCAGCTAGTCATCCCCCCTCATGACGATCTGTTCTCTTTTTCTTCCGTGACTCGCGTTTAGATATACCATAATTCTTTTTGTACACTTATTATGAAAGTTTCGCGATGTAAATATATATATATATTTATAGGTACACAAAAATGGATGTTCCATAGTTTTCACGATATAGGGTGTTCATATCAGAATGCAGAATTCAAGAACTGCAACAGATTCGAGCGGTTCTGATCTCGTTGTTTATCACCAGAGGATTTATGTACCTTCAACTTGATCTAAGATTGCTCGATGAGAGACGCAAGTAGAAAAGTTTATTATTGAGATTATTGTACCTTTTTTCCAGTGATAGCGCTGCGTCGATGGTCCCCGCTACCTTCCGAGTCCGAGTCGCGGTGACGGCGATGTTTCCGCTAGTAACAACAGACAGTCAGCTCACCTGTAGATAGAGCAAAGACTACTTACGCTTTTCTTTTGCTTTTTGCTTTTTGACTTCTTGTGCTTCTTTCTGTGTCTCCTCTCGTCCTCTGATGATGAAGAGCCAGAGTCAGAGGTAGAGTCAGAGGTAGAATGAGTGACAGAAGGCGAGCGAAGGCGCTTTCTAGAACGAGGCTCGGGAGAATGGCGGTGGTGCGCTGTCCCAACCGGTGGGGTTTCGTTTTTCAACGTAAAATGCATATACGAACAAGAGAAGGGAGTATAAGGACACACGGCCAGAAAGACTTTAACTCGTCTTCATATCATACCACGAGAACCGGACTCGCGAGACGATCTACTCCGTCCACGCTCTCGTTCTTTGCCATCGTCTTCTTCCGAATGATGACGACGATCGCGACGGTGCCGAGTATCTTTACGCTCACGACGATCTGGTGAGATGCTTTCGTCATGATGGCGCCGTCTTCGATGGGTTCGATCGTCTGATCGGTCAGAGCCTATACCTACTGTCAATGAACGTTTTGTGTATTTGAGAGTAATAGAATTTACTTCGTTTCTCACCCATCTCTAAAGGACTAAATAGCGAAAGAAGAAAATGGTTGTTATTCGTGGTTCATTCTATTAAGTGGTCGCCATGCCACAAAAAAAATAGATTTGGCTGGTTCAACTCCAGCTGTTGTCATCCGTCCACAGCATGGACATCCAATTGACAGGTTCAAACTTGTATGAGCATGGATGTAAGAGAATTTCCGCAGATTGATAAAACTGCATACATATGGACATGTCCTGGCCATTTGACGCCAATAATGAAGCAGCTGTTAGCGAGACTGCCTGTGCAGGATATCCTGGAAATAGACGCTATCTGCTACTCTGTTGTCTTCCTCCTTTTTACATATCGTCATATCGTAGCATGCATACGATACCTTTGCTACGCCATTTTGCAACTCAGTACTCTAGATAATCCCTTTTATTGCTGTCCCCGCAAATCCTTCGCAGTTGTGATACTCTTCACAGCAAGGCCCTCATACGGCATGGTAAGCTTCATGCTCGCACGAATCCGCTCCAACTTGTCTTGTGTACCAGGTACTTCCATAGTATCCTCCCAAGCACCAAACAGCTGCGATGATACCTTGCTCACCTGAGCAGCCTGGGCCATCCGTGCCTCCTTAGCTTTTTGTAAATCAAATACGGCAGGATCAACATCGTCTATCTTGTGTCGTTTTGGCGTTGGCTGCGCCTGGTCCTTTTCCGCTGTCTCCTCGGCGGATCGCTTCGTCACCACAGGCGTGTCAGCTGCTTCCACGTCGGCCGCAAGGGCATCCATCTTGGCGCGCTGGATGCGCGCAGCCAACATCTGCGCGTTCAATAGGACATAGGTAGGGCAAGGGTTGCAGCATCCAATGACGCCGGCCTTGTCGATTGGCATACGCTCGACGAGCGCAAACAGCATGTGGTTGGGCAGAATATAACGCGGCGACTCGTCCTCATCACGCGCGGCTTGATCACGCCAATAGTGAACACTCTTGAATACGGCCAGCTGCTGCGACGTCATCCGGTGGTTCCAGCGCCGCAGGAGACCAGCCCAGCCATTCTTGCCTTCACCGTTCTCCATGTCATATACCGGCTTTTCCCATTTAGTAAGCGCGACCTCGTTGGAGCTCGCAAGGACGCTGCGCAAAAGGTTCTCGTTCGCAACTGACTTGGCCAAAAGTTCATTGCGTAGACAGTCGTAGATGTAGAGCAGGTAGTGCGTATCCGACTGGGCATACTTCAACATTGGCTCCGGGAGCGGCCTAAGCAAAAGGGTGAGACATAGTGTTCTGAAGACGTGCTGTTTACTCTTACCGTATCCGCCAATCAGCCAACTGGAATCGTTTGTCGGCTATCACGGAGCAGTACTTTTGCAAAAGGAATGCCAGACCATGGTGAGGGAAGTCTAGAAAGATAAAGTAGAAACGATGAGATACGTGAAGCCGTCCATGGATATATGAACATACCAAGCTGTTTTGTGGCAAAATAAGTGTCAAACAGGTTGACAATGTAAACACCGAAATCTTTTTGGAGCCATTGGATATCGAAGGTAGCGCCATGCAAAACCTATAGATCAATGAATAGGGTGCTTTTTTGGCTCTAGCATGCTCTACATACCTTAACAATAGAAGGGTCGGCAAAAACATCGTTTAGCCTGTAGAGCTGGTTTCGCAGTTCGAGGGTATCCACAATGAAGTCCTCGTCGCGGGTACTGATCTGCATCAAGCAGGTGAAGCCCTGGTAGCTTCGGAAATCATGGTATTCCAAATCGACGGCAATCTCCCGGGCCTTTTCGAGCTTGGCCAGCATGGCCTCGAGCTGTTCTTCGGTCTCGACCCAGGTGGGGTTGGTCTCGTCAAAGGGCAGATACATTTGTGGCTCGCTTTGGATAAACATATGGTCCGGATGCTGCAAGCTCATAATCTCAAACTCGTAAGCGTGCGGCAAGGATACGAGCGGGATACCCGTGTCCGGGTGAGGCAGCATCTCGGGCGTCACATTGTGGTCGAGGGGCACAAGAGCGTGAGGCTTGGTCTTGATCTTGCGTTCAAAAGGGACATCGTTCAAGTTGTTGATGTCGTTAAACTTGGACTGTGGTCGCACAATATTGCCTGCATTTTTATATTGTCTTTCCAGTTCCTTCCGTTGCGGCTCGGACGACTCGGCCTGTACTGTTTCTGTCCCCGCCTTTCGAGCGCCTCTGTATTCATCGAGACTGATGTCCTAAAAGCAAGAAAGCGTGAATACCTCTTTTGGAAACCCAGTTTCGAACGTACTGCTTTTTCGAGCAAGGCATCAACGACTTCGACGACGTTAATGTATCGGTTGTTGACATCGTCTGCATCCTCAAATTCCATGGTATCCACACCCGTGTCGAGAGCGCACTGTTGTAAAAGGCGGTTGGCAGCACTGAGCAAATGCGAAGCTGAATGATCCATGTTTTTGGCGAATTGCCGATCGAGGGAGCGATGAAAGCCAATCTGGTTGCCGTCGAGCGCGTTGCTCGCAACGCTCGCAGACATGAGCGCCTTGAACAAGGACGACTGGAAGCCATCAAAGTCTTCCTTGGGGTGCGGAATTATAGGATCTGACATTTCTTTTAGAAAGAAAAAGGGAAGCAATTTTTTGTGTTTTGTTGCGCCCGCATAATTTCAAAATTAGAGTTCCTAGTGGGAGACATTGACAATTCTTTCCTCGGACCTTGGCTCCTTTACATATACGCAATAATGATTGATACGAGCTATATAAGAGAGGGTATAATGAGCAAACATTTTATTATGCGTACTTGGGTCCTTTTAGGAGCTCTTCCATCGGACCACTTCGTTTTGGGTTCTCCGTGGGAGGGTTGCGGCTATTTTCACTGACTGGTTGCTGCAATGATATTTGCGAAAATAGCGCACTATTTTCGTGATTGGCACCATCTGTAATTTGTTTAGAGAGCGCTTTGCAATTGTGTTTCGGGCCACGTTGTGGAAGCTGTATCGTTTTCGCCCACTTGGGCTTGCCCAGAGGTTGCCGGATCGCTAGCTGTGATGGGTTCATAGATAGAAGGTGGGTTGCCGGTGCTTTGATCAGGGCCTCTCATGTCAGCTTGGCCCGTCGGAGACATGTTGCTGGCATGAGTCACACTGGCTGTGTCTTTCTCAGAAAGCTGTTCGCCTTGGGACCGGACGATGGAGGATTCAGCAGTGTAAGATGCTTGAGCAGGAGGGAGTGTTGGCTGGGATGGTACAAGCGACTGCGCAGAAGAAGGAGGGGAACAGGCGTCAGGCTCCGCATCCAGGATGATAGGATTTTGCTGCTGGCCAGAATCAGTTTTATTCCATGCACTGGATGTCTGCTGAGGCACCTTTCCGTGCGTAGCCGACTGATCATTCGTACCAAGCGGTTGCAAAGGTCGGGCATTAGCGTCAGCAACTGGATGTAAGAGCACGACCGGTTGGGCCACGGGTGAAGATTGCTGAGGTACGTGCGGCGGCGACATGTGCTGTATATGCAGGCGCTGTTCCAAGAGGCGTGTATTCACCAGCAGCTGCTGAAGCGTGTTAAAGGCCATCTGGTACTTGAAGACTTCAGCACGGTGGAATTCCACCACTTTTTCATAAAACTGCGGCAGCCAAGCCAGATCTCCGTTCCGCTTAAAGTCTTCTGATACACCGACGAGATAGCCTTGTGCATTATAGGACACTGTACCGTGGGGAGGATACTGGATCTCGTAGACACGGGAGGGGGAGAGAGGTGGAGGTAAGTTTGCAAGGAATCCTTCCACGATGCGCGAACTGTATCCAGGTGGGCGGAAGACAGGATCAGGCACGGCCGTCGTAGCGGCCAACGTATGAAGATAAAGCATTTGTCCCATCGCGATGGGTGCCGTCAAGTCGGAATCGTCTGGCATATATCGCCTCGATGCGCCGATCACCCCGCGATAAATTTCCCATTGGATATTCGAAGGATTGTGATACGTTCCAAGTGGGTGAGCATCTGGAGTATTCTGTGCGATCGGCGCCTGGGTGCTGGAGGGCCTCTCGGCGTCTTGACGCGCCCGCTTGCCTTTCGGACTGGATGGGTTGCCCCGTTTCTTGCGTTTGTCCTTGGCACTGGCATTTTGCTGTTCGACCGTAAAGGGCTGACTTGGCGGCTCTCCCGGTTTGGGGGAACCAGACGGCAATCTATTCTGTAACGCCTGTCTCAAAGCCTTCATGCGCCTCTTTGCTTGCTCATCTGATATGTCGTCGTCTACCGGACTGTATTCCTCGGCTATTTCGTCAGGATCACTTTCTGCATCTTGACCTTCAGGGGCCACATAGTCGGTATCTTTATCGATCTCCTCTTGTTCCTCTTGTTCCTCCTGTTCCTCCTGCTTCTTCATCTTGCCCTTTCCCTTCTTGCCGTACATGCTGTCTTCGAAATATTTCACCTGGGCTCGTCTTCGCGCACCGCGGCCGAGCTGCTCCTCCTCATTCGCCTTCTTGGCCGCCATTTCTTCTGCCTTTTGTTGGAGATACTTGCCCCAAAAATCATGTGACTTGGCCTCATCCTCCTGCATCTGATCATCGAGCTCGACCATTTGCCCGTCCTTTTCCTGGGACCAGACTTTGGCAAAGGAAAAGTTCATGAGTTTGGATTTTTCAGCCGTTGGTTCTTCGGTTTCAGTTTCGGCCTTGGCCGGGATCTGGGAGCGGTCCAGCAGCCTGTCAATGGTCGCGTCATCATACGTGATATCCTGGGAGCCATCGTCTTCAAAGAGGGATTTGGCGCCGTAGGCGAGGATATTCTCAACCGTGTCTTCATCAAGATTCTCTTCGTCCATGCGGTCCACCACAAGATGATCCAGTACCAGCTTCTTTTTTGCCTTTTGCGCAATTTTTTCCTCGATGGAATTCCGTGTCATAAATTTGTAGACCATGACAGGATTCTGCTGCCCAATGCGGTAAGCGCGGTCGACTGCTTGCATGTCTTGGTGCGGATTGAAGTCAAGGTCGTAAAGAATGACAGTGTCCGCCGTCGCCAAGTTAATACCAACACCACCAGCACGCGTTGTGAGAAGAAGACAAAAGATATCCGAATTGGGCGCGTTGAAGCGATCAATATTGTTTTGGCGCTCCAGCGAGTTTGTCTCACCGTCGATCCTCAGGCACTTGTAATTCTCTCCATCCATATAGTCTTCGAGGATATCGAGCATGATCCTGAACGTACTAAAGATAAGGACACGATGTCCACCCACTTTAAGTTTCTTAAGCATTGCGTGGAGCACCTTCAGCTTGGCGCCAGCATTGATGAGAAATTCCTGCGTCAACTGCTCTGTCGGCTGCTGCACCTCAACTCCCTCGATGAGATAAGCGTGGCAAACGGCTTTGCGCACCTCCATAAAAACGTTGCGCAGGCCCTTGGTTTTCCGTCGACCGGTCGTCAGCTGAAAGATGTTCTTTTCCAGGATGCGCTTCGTGACCTCCTTTTGAATGGTTGTCATCGACACGGGAACGATGAGTTCGAGTTTGGGAGGCAGTTTCTTCAGCACCTCATCCTTGGTGCGACGCAAAAAGAAGGGCGAAAGTTTGTTGTGCAGCTCTTGCACCTTTTCTTGTGTCAGATCGGTATAGGTCTCCTCCAGACCCTCAAGATCCCCGAATTCATCCGGATACACGAAATGCATCAGATTCATGAGCTCACGGATATTGTTCTGAATAGGTGTGCCTAGGTACAATACATGAAAAAACATTCCATCAAAGCTCTTCGTGTGTACCTGTCATCAAGACGGTATGACCACGCTTCGTCTCTGTCAAAATCGTGTACAGTTTGGACTTGTCATTTTTGATACGTTGTGCCTCGTCCACCACCATGCCAGCCCAGTATGCCCGGCATAGATCGGTTTTTTCAGCCATGCCAGACTCGAAAGTCGTGAGCAGAATGTGGCACTTTACGCCATGTCTTGAGTTGCCATCTACGAAAGCTTCCTTTTTCGCGAGATCTCGGCCATTCTTGCCACCAGACATGCGCACCGCCACAAGCTCAGGAGCCCACTTTGTGATCTCACGGAACCAGTTTCCCGCGGTGGCATTGGGTACGACAATTAAGAATGGGAAAATGTTATACCGGGTAACCAGGACGCTGATGTAAGAGATAATTTGCACAGTTTTGCCTAAAAATGACATATTTTACCTTTATTTAGAAGAGTCGAGTTTTTGTTTTCCACACTTACCGAGACCCATATCGTCTGCTAGGATGCATGGTTTATCTTGTTCCCATTGATAGAGCAGCCAGCTATAGCACAGTTTAATTCAGTATATATTCCATATTACATTAGAGAGTGTCCATACTTGAGACCTTCCATTTGGTGTCCCATGAGCTGTCCATTGGTGATGAACTCTGGCTGCTTCTTCAGCTCACGAAGCGCGTAAGACGACTCTTGGGCGCCGTTGCGGACCATGTGAATTCTTCTCTCCATTGCTCTCGGATTGGGCGGCTTGAGCTCGTGCGACCGAATCAGCGTTTGGAAAGCACGTTTGTATGCCGGAAAGTAGGGTGAGCTCCTCCTGGGCGGCAGATCCCAAGCTGCCTCATCATAGGACAAACCTTCATAGACCGCATAAACCCGCTGGACATAGCTCATTTCTGCCAGGGATTCAATTACCACCTGATCACCCTCGTCGTCCTCGGCGATCAAAATTCGCTCGATTGCCTTGTATTCGGGCGGAATCACTTTGGATTCATCCTCGATTGGGCGCTCCCCAAGGTTTTCGTATTTGAGCCAAAGGGGCCTAGCTGCGGTAGAGATCCAATGCTCTGGAACCCAGCTACAGCAGCCATAGGACCAGCCGGCCCACTTGACAAAGTACTCGCGTACATCCTCCTTAGTCCGCCATCCGAGGATCTTCTCGGGTCTTCCGTAGCCAATACATTCGGGACAGCGCCAGTGTTTCATGCAGAGTTCCTTTCGATCGATATCTGTTCTGATGTTGCGAGGCATGATATCTTGGTTAGGGATATCACCCAGGCAGTCGTAATGATAGGCACGTCTACATTGATTGCAACGGAAGAGAGGGTGTGGATCCTGCGATAAACACTTTTCGGGTATGATATTGAGCTGCTCAGTATTGTGTGGTGGCGTTGTCTCGTGCGCTTCCGCAGTTGATGTGGCTATGTCTACCAATGGCCTCGCATCCGAAGAAGTAGCCATGGTGCTAGCAGACGTAGGTGTTGCGCTTCGCGACCTGCTCAGATCGACTTTTTTTTTCGGGCGATCTTTCAAGGCGCGCACGCCCACAATCGAGTGAACTTCGCCGCACTTGGAGCAGGGAACAAAATTGTCGGTTGTGCGCGCTCGAGTACAGGCAAGGCACTGGAACACCGTGACAGGCTTGCCGCCGAGGGTACAATCACGCAAGAAACGCTTCACGTCGAGGCAGTTATTTTCGTGTGTCGCAGCTGAACAAGTGATACAGAGCAGCAGCCGCCCGTTTATGGCGACTTCCTCGCTGCTCGAGTACTCGAAGTCTTCGTCGCTCTTTTGGGGCCGGCCTCTTTTAGCCTTGATCCCGGTATATCCGTTGGGTTGACCCTTGACATTACACTTTGAGCATGTTCTCCAGTGATGTCTGATGGTATCTTCATTGTAGATTGGGATTAGGCTGTTTGACGTGCGTTCGATCATCTTTTGGGTTGTGTTACTGCTTCGTTCGGTGAGGTAGTGTCGCTGTTGTCTTGGTTTGTTTGTCTGTGCTGGCCGTTTGGTCGCGGCATAGGCGGAGGCACGGGTCGACCCTTTATTGACAGACGATTTGAGAGCTCTACTTTTTGCTCGCCTGGGCGTATTTCGCAGCGACCGCTGTCCTGTGATGCGAGATGCAAGCTGGCGAGTGACGCGAGGCAGAAGCTCCGTTGAACTGTCGGAAGTCGATTCTTCCTCTCCTTCGGATATAGAATCGGAAGACAACATGCCCTCGCTCTCACTGTATCCATCAACAGAGCTTTCGACCTTGTCAGTGTCGGCCTGAGCAAGCAGCTTCGGTGCGAGAGTCCGCAGCTCTTTGGTTGTCTCCTGTACGGCAAAAAGTCAGCCCATTACTGGAATTTAGCAGGACGAAGTTAGGCTTTATAGTCTTGCCTGTGTGATCACGCCATTTGTCCAACGAACAGCATAGACTGTCACACCAGATTCAATGGCCCGTTTGTTGTAGATCCTCTCGACGGTTGCTCCTGACGATCGACTGGGACGTGCTCCTTTGACAGGCACGGTCTTGACATTAATGCCAATTTCAACGAGTGGTAGTAGGGCCACCTCCTACGAAACGATAGCGATTTGAATTGAAGCTGTCAGATTAGGGCGAAATTGGCTTACCCTGCGAGGCACGACGCGGTACTCTGGATCGTCCATGCTCATAGACGGGGGGCGCGTTAGAAAGAAAGGCATCTTTTAAAAACCGACGCTTGACCGCGCTTAAAAAATTGTTCAGTCTGGTTGTACTATTTTAACTATCACATCTTCGTCAGGTAGGTATAAATGCGCTACAATGGATCTCGTTATCTTGATACATTATGACATATATGCGAAATATATATATCTACATGATACTCGAGTCAACTATTGCCATACACCTTGTGCCATACCTACGATAAACGCAAAATCATATATAGCTATAGGAAACCTCCTGGAAAAGCACAACTGTCACTTGAAATATCTTCCAGAAAATATGGCTCATGATGCAAATATTCTTTATCTACAAACAGCCGCTACTTCCGTAGAAAAATAAATACACACAAAAAAAAGCGTCAAAACCAACAATGGACGCGGTTGTTGTCAAAGTGTGGCAAACTCCGTCATAATCCTGCTTTCTTTTTCTCAGATATTATTCTTTTGGCTTCCTCATGGACGACTGGATCGCGTTGACTGAGCGCAAGATCGGCGGCTGCTCTTGTCTTTTATACGAGATCGCGTCTCAGATTCATACGTTGAGATCACTTGCTTCTGCTCAGCATTCCTCGTCATTCCCTCGATCCAGCGGTTCGGTTATTTATGGCAAACCCGGCACAGGCAAAACAGCCCTTGCGCTTGCTTTAGCGGGTATGTCTTTTATGTCATTTTAATTCATTTTATTCCACTCTACTCTATTCTACTCTAATTTATTGACTGGTACCGTAAAGAGCATTCGCAGTTGCCATACTATGTTATCAATGGTCCTGATATATTTCAAACGGGTAATTTTCCATCATAATCAGATCAAATCCAACTTGTGTCGCTCAACAGCTTTATGTTTACTGGGTCCAGAGCAAGGTGCGACTGAAGCACATATTCAGTCAATATTTAAACAAGCAAAACAACATCCTGTTTCCATTATCATCCTCGATGAGCTTGATCTTTTTGCTTGTACTCTAAAGGATAAGAAGGGCGACCTCGATGTACGGATATCGTCCACATTACTGTCTCTCATCGACGACAATATGGATGGACACGTCTACATTCTGGGTAGCCTGGCTATATATTGACAACATAAATATTCTAACTGGTGCATCGTTTTTTCAAGGACTGACGAGTCGGTTACACGCCATTGATCCTTGCTTCCTTCGCTCAGGCAGGCTCGATACCACTCACGAACTTACCTTCACTTCCTCCGACCAGAGATATGAGGTGCTACATATATTGACACAAAGTAAGAATTCCACCCTCTCTACCCATGCAACTCACTTACCGTATGAATTATACAGAATTGCCCTTTTGCGGCACCGATCGCGAATCCATTTTGCGGGTTATTGCGCAACGAACTCATGGATTTGTGCCTAGTGATCTTCAGAGCTTGTGCTCCCAAGTTGTACTACAGCTTGTTAAAGAAGTACAGGTACTCTTTTTCTTCAAAATACCGATGATATTTTTAAACATTAAAATAGCCTGTCGTCACAAGAGAGCATTTTGAGAAAGCACTTTCTCTGGTCAGGCCATCTAATATGAATGAATACATCTCAAAAGTAAGCATACACGGAGACCGGCTGGAGGAGTTTTTCTCATATATTGGAACCTAGGTACCGCCTATTCGCTTCGCTGATATTTACGGAATAGACGATGTTATCAAGAATATCAAAGTAATGTCCTCACAACTGATATGAGACCCTCGTAATGACATATATAACTCGTAGGCGTCCGTTATATTTCCATTTCGGCACCCTGAACACTATCTGTCTTTGGGAATCTCGCCACCCAAAGGCATTCTCGTACATGGTCCATCCGGCGTAGGCAAGACCATGTTATGCTGTGCACTGGCATCAGAGTCCGACGTCAATTTTATGTTTGTGGAGGTACTCTGATTTTCGCTTGCAATTGATCTTTTTCTTGCTCACTCGTGATTCCGGTTTTGATTAGAGCTCCCAAATACGTTCCAAGGTCGTAGGCGAGTCGGAAGCAAATGTAGCCAGACTGTTTGCGCAAGCGCGAGCCAATGCGCCCTGTATCTTGTTCATTGATCAGGTATACACGACGGATCGACTCTCCCACCCCTTTATTAACCCATCTTAGATTGACATGCTGGTACCTCGACGAGGAACGACTTCAACCTCGGAAAATTCAAGTGACCGTATTGTCACAGGATTCCTCACAGGTCAGCATATTGTGTACGGTCGATCTGAATCCATCTGACTTGGTACTATAGCCATGGACGGCCTTCTCTCAAAAAAGGACGGAAGTACGCCTGTATTTGACGTACTTGTCGTGGGTGGTGAGTTCCAAGACATAAACGTGAATACATCTAACATCCTACAGCGACCAATCGAATCCACGCCATTGACCCGGCTGTCCTTCGACCAGGACGGTTTGACGAACATATACTTATTACCAAGCCCACTGCTCAGGTACAATATGCACCGCACGTAGATAACAAGACTGACTGATGTCATCCAGCAACGCCTGGAGATTATTAAGGGACTATGCAAAAAAATTCCGGCTACGATTTCTGATGCACAGTTGATGCAACTCGTCTCTTCAACAGAAGGATGGACAGGTAAAAGAAAAATAAAATTGACAGCTGAAACCTGGTGGGAGTGCTTATACGCATCTACTTTTAGGTGCTCAGCTACATAATTTATTCCAAGAAGCAGCTTTGGCGTGTCTCCGAGAAAATATCGAAAGCGGACAAGTAATGTGATTTATTCCATTTTACACAAGCGAGTCTCTGATACTAACTTTTCTTGTCGCGTAGATTCCATGGGAGTATATCGAGTACATGTGCAAGAGTTAGATATAGAGCGTTTTGTATGGCAATATGTAAAATGTGCGTGTATAATAGGTGCGAGGCAAAGAATCGACAGTATGAGCTGTAGAATGACACCTTGGCCTGAGCACCTGAATGTAGAAGGAGGTGATACTCATAGTATTGGGGATTTGCACATACAGCTAAGAAGTTCTATAAAAAGCGGCACATATAACCTGAATATATACATGGAACGACGACTTGCGAGGCTTGTTGGTAAGCGCTGTTGTCAGACATTGTGAAGTGGCTCTCCAGATAGTTCTGGCTAAATGTTATAAACACCGTATGAGAGGGAAAAGTCATGTCTTTTGCAACGGCATAGATTACAATAAGAGCTACATGCTTTCTATTTCCTTTATCTCTCAGCTACTCACAATCTTTCATTTCAAATATCTTTTCTTCTTAGCAGCTTTTTCATACTATACGTATGTCTAACATGTAGGACATTCACTCACATCGGTGGTGTAACAGCAACATTCCTTTGACACAATTCAGCCCCTTATATTAAAGCCCTGGCTCTCATTTTGTCGTTCTTCATCGTTCCATATGCATGCCTTCCAACTTGTTATATCTTCCCCGGTTTCAAGGCTTCTTCGCTCTTTGCCCGAAATGCGCAATGATTGCCATGAAGTGAAGAATCATGCTTAATCATATCCATCGTGCGACAAACTTTTCACTGAACTCCAAGCCATGCCGAAAATGAAAACGTTTTGCTTGAGGATTGACACTACAAGCAACCTAAAGACAGCAAGTGGCATTGTTAAAAACTTCCTCAAGTGCATTCCGAAGACGAATAGGATCAATTGCAATCCAAGGCAAAGTCTGGAGATTAGGATGAAAAGCAGAACAAGATGACTATCAAAGCGAACAGGTCATTGATGCGACCAAAAAGGTTACTTGAATTTGTATATGCTATGCATAAGCATTAATATCACAAATATCAGTGGTAGCATCATCAAAACGGTTTCCTAAAATCCCACAGGCAACAGTTTCTACAACATATGAAAGAATAGTGTCCAAAAGAGGCCCACCGCGCCGTTCAACCGAAAAATTGTCTACAGAGGGCATAAGGCTGAAAAAATATGCACGTATCAAATACAGATCCATGCAGCGTATGGAAGGTTTACACTGGTGGCCGAAGCAGATCCTATGAAAGCACAGACGCCTTTTAAAGGTTGTTAAAGCCACTCAAAAGTTTTGGGGTACGGGGGGTAAATGTCAGCACTTGATGCTGGATACGGTTGCTCTCAATTTACATTCCTAATAATTAGACCGAGATAGAGTGCCGAGAAGGAAATGAAAAAAGTATTGCCGATATAAGCGTGTCTGAGAAGATAACGGTCAATTTATTACACACACTAAGTGACGCCACTAATTATTATGACTTAACATCAGGCCAGAGTACCTGAATTAGCAGGTCTCACCTTATTAGCATCGATTATGTGATCTGATCTGACACATTAATAACATTGGCGTCTGTCATAGAGAGTGTTACGGGGACTATGATTTAGATCAATCCACAATGAATGGTATTATGCACTCTACAGCCGTTTGGCTAGTATACAACTGGGTGTGGTATAGGTTTATTTGTTTGGTAGGCATATCCTAGATGAATAAGTCCATCATTTCCTATGTCCTGATCAAATTGTACGGTTGCTTAACACGTCCATAATACCTGATAAATTATTTCCTATGTTCCTATTTATAGCGTGGACCATACTTACAATCAAACCCCATACCTACACTGAAATGCTACTCAGAATATTTATATCATAGACCTTCGTATCATGACTGACATCTATATACACAGTAGATAAATCGTAGACTATAAAAATCCATCAACTCTGGTTATCTTCCTCAATAGGGACAATCTCACTTACTCTTGTTGCTACCAATTTTTTTCTCTTACTATTCCAGTCTACACTTTATCTCATGGGTACCCAGATCACGGCGTTTGAATATGATATGATATCTAAAAACAATATGCAAAGGGTAGACAATAGAACCCAAGTAGAGAAAAGCAAGTTGATTACGCGACTATCTTTCCTATCAAGAAACTACACGCATTCTCGCTGACTTCTCTTGATCCTTTTTATCTTTCTTTATTTTCCCTTTCTACCTTCTCTACCCTTAATATACAGTATATCACGCAACTGCAAGACATCTGGACAAATCAACATACGAGATCCTTTAACGCTCTCAAGCACGTTATTTTACAAGTACACATACCCGGATATCCTAATCTTAACGAGCCCTTTAGTGTCACCACGGACGCTTCCAACACGGGTATCGCGCAGTACTTTGTCAAGTAATCAAAGGCGAGATACGTCACATCGCGTTCATGGCACGCTCCTTATCAAGGCAGAACGCAATTACTCCACTACTAAACGCGAACTGCTTGCTGTCATCTTTGCCTTCATAAATTCCACAGATACTTGTGGGGAAATATATTTACATTGTACATAGATCATCGTGCTCTTACAGATCTGCATACGTGAAGAGTAGCCAATGCTATGATGACCCCTTCGCTCGACACACTCCTTGAATATGATTTTGATATTGTGCATCTTCCTGGTCTCGACAATATTTTGCCTGATCAACTCTCATGCCTTTTGCAAACGGAAAAAGAGCTGGAAGGGGGTGATGACTCCGTCAAACCTAAAAGTTTATATATAACAAATAAAGCATATCAAATCGCACGTAGAAACCTGATACCGAGAATCTGATTACATCTCCGGAAGAAGAACGGTTAAGGCCTTCTGCTTAAGCCATTTGGACACCTTGGTGCTGAAACAGCAACCAAGGCTTTATATAGTGACGGAATATACTGGCGAGCAATGCAAACAGACTGTCCTTGACAAGACAGAGGACAAGACAAAAGGGAGGTATACAAGACTCGAAGGGTGTCACGACCAAAACGCAACAGCCAAGTAAGGTCGCACTACCTTCCTTTTTGGCACGTACACATCCTCTCGTTTTGTCACTGTCCTTGTTGTTGTTATGATATGTCCATTCCCTCTTTTATATCACATCATAACAGCAAACTCTTACGTGCAGCCTTTCCCCATCACTGTCATTCTTACAAATAGTCTTCTATTTTGTCTCAAATAAATCATCAGATTATCCTGTCAATCCTCCTCTTTTGTCTCCTCTCTCTAGTGTTGTCTTGTCAAGCTCTCTGTCTTGTCTTGTTCCCTGTCCTCTCTTGCTCCTGTCAAGTACCTTTAAGGATCTCGTTCTGATCAAGTCCTTGTCCTTTTATATCTGATTCCCTCTGCCTCGCTTCCAGTCCTAGCCCACATCTCGTCGGCTCTGCTATTTCCTGTTTCTTGGTTGCCTCGTATGTTTCCAGATCATTCATGAGAATGAAGGTTTTAATATATGGTCCCTTGTAGAATAGTTCCTATCTGCCGTGATGTACAGTATACCCTTTGTATCGCCTCGATCTTCGTTATATAATTCGTCGGCTCAGTATGTACCTTGTTTGGTGGATGTAGAGTTGTGGTAAATGTCACCACTTAGTCCTAGATACGGTTGCTCTCAATCTACATTACCTAATAATAATACCGAGACAGAGTGTCGAGAACATAATAAAAATAGTATTGCTGAGACAAGTATGTCTGAGAAAGATGACGATTAGTCAATTACACACGCTAAGGGACGCTAGTGATTAATATGAATTAGCGTCAGGACAGGGTACCTGAATTAGTAGGTTTCACTTCCTTAGCATTGATTATGTGATCTGGCGCGTCAACAACATTGGTGTTTGCCATTGGGCATGGTATAGGAACCATGATTTAGATCAATCCATGATGAATGGTATTATGCATTCTACAGCCTATTGGCTCATATACAACTGGTTACCCAGATCACGGCTGTGATAAACCATCATCTGTCAGGTAAACTCGTCTTTATGAAAACGATCTATACCCGCAGCTGTGTCCATCTTTGAGACGGTTGCATCATGAACATTCTTAATCATATCTATCAATACAAGAAATATGCCTGAGTCATAAAAAGAGTTAAAGCACTACCGCTGTCTTAACTATACAATATCATTGGTAGTGACTTTTAAGAAGAAGGGTCTGGATAAGAATTAATCTCAGACACCCCAGTCTCTAATTAACACTGTCACATCGGATTGGTTCTAACCACTCAGTCCCTAAGCATCCCCAAATCTATAAGATGTAAATAGATCAAAATCGGATAGAGCATTCGTTCTTTACTTTCTTCTTCAGTAAAGCCCAGTCTCACGTACTTTTTCTTTGTTACCTGTTTCTATTTTGCCTACATCACAACGGCATTTGAATATGATATCTAAAAACAATATATAAAGGGTAGACAATAGAACCCAAGTAGAATCAATCAAATTGATTACACAACTACAGTATCTTTCTGTCGGGTGTACAGGGAAGTCAGGTTACAAGGATAAGGTAAGGAACAAGACTAGACAAGACAGAAAGGTGTTAGGCACTGTTCGTAAGCCGACCGGTAAATACATACCAATCCGACGAATACAAAGATGTGTGACTAGGTTACAAGATGTGTGGCTAGGTTACAAGAGGCGTGACTAGAGATATGAACTAATCTATAGACTACGTATTAAAGACCATCATCATATGGATATTCTCCAAGAACATACGACAGGGCTAGTAACAGGGAGCAGGAGATGGACAGGGTCGACGGGGCGTGACTCTGATAGAAAATATCCAGACAGGGCAGATGGATCAGAACTTGAGCGGGGCACAGGGATCCTTAATGGGCTTGACGAGAACAAGACAAGGCCAGAGACAAGACAGGTGTCAAGGAGACAAGACAGGACAGGACAGAGAAAGAAGAGATAGAATGGACAAGAATAATCTGATGATGTTTATTGACAAATACACTTGGGTATTTATATACGGGAATACATGGAGATGAAGGGAATAAGGAAAGAGAATTGGATGACGGGTAGTTAGAGAAAATGGTAAAGGCCTTTCGGTTCCGGATGAGAAAAGGCAGGAACTCGGTTATGAGCCGAAAAAGGAACGGAAGTACGACCATAGATGCGACCACTGATAATGTCACTTCTTGGTCGTGACACCGACACAATTGCCGGGTCCTGGTGTCGGACCTGGTATTCCCTTTTTGCCGCCATCAGCAAGTGGCCGCAGCAATACATGAAGCCTGCGGCAGCAGCAAAATAGCTGTCGCAGCTATAGCATATTGCAGTATGGCTATAGCTGCGCAACATTCTAAAAAAAATATATATATAGACTGGTATGAATAGGAATTGAGGATTATCTCATCCACCCTCCTCTTTTCAATCCTTTCATCTTATTTTTCACCTGGCTATGTCCTATCAGCCAAAAGGATATCCGACAAGGGAGGCAAAAACAAAATGAGGACTCCGAAGTCAACTAAGAGCTGAGAAAATTGAAGAGAGTGGGATTCGAACCCACGCCTCCGAAGAGATCAGGGCCTTAACCTGACGCCTTAGACCAACTCGGCCATCTCTCCAACTGATAACAGTAGTGGAGCTAAATAATACGTTACAAATTATATTTACATGGATCGGACTCTTTCAAATTTCCTTCACATAACCTTTCTGTCAAAAAAGTAACAAAAAACTAAGGAACTTATCTTTGCGGACAGCACTGCCGCAAGCTTTAGAAACTTACGCAGACGTCTTATTCCTCTTTATAATGTAAATTTATTCCTCCACGTAAGATATTGCAGAAATATACGGTAGGTCTATTGAGTAACGTTCAGGACCATACAGTATATACTGTATGCTTAGCCTATTATTATTATTTAACCAAATTATTTGTACATATACTATATTTACAAATGATACATGAAAAGAAAATAATTATTATTTTTCAATTATTAATTATTTTAGAAATATAGCTATTTAGGAAATAGCGGTATATTTCTTTTATACATTTAAAATATCTCCTGTTGCAAGTAGATAAAACTAACATTTTATCATTGGTAGTCGATATTTTTTTCACATTGTTTAAAGGGAACTCATCCCTTTAAAAATTCCCAGCACGTTCGTAAGTTCTATCAACTTACAACGTTATATAGATTTTGGACAGATATTTATTTTTGGTAATAGAACTATCTATTTTTATCATGCTTATACAAAGTTTTCATCGTTGCTCATAGGAAAGAAGGGGAGAATCTGCTGCACACAGTATACATAATTTAAATATATTTTACCTGTGAAAGTGGTGGGGTCGATGGTGTAGTGGTTATCATTCTCCGTTTGGGTCGGAGAGGCCCCGGGTTCAAATCCCGGTCGACCCCTTAGCCGCCTCTTTCTTTTCATCGTGTTGCCGGTTGTTGAATATCCTTTTGGCTGCAAGCGCAAATGGCCAGGTGAATTAGGAAGACAAAGAATGGAAGAGGGTAGGTAAGATGCCCTCTATTTTAGATAAATATTAGGATATTTTTACTGTTGAGAATCGGACAAAGTATGAGCAACGATGAAAACCTTGTATAAGCATTATCAAAATAGAGAGCTCTATTATTAAAAATAAATACCTGTCCAAAATCTAAACTATTAACGTTGTAAGTTGATAGAACTTACGAACGTGCTGGGAATTTTTAAAGGGATAAGTTCCCTTTAAACAATGTGAAAAAAATATCGACTACCAATGATAAAATGTTAATTTTATCTACTTGCAACAGGAGATATTTTAAATGTAAAAAAGAAATATACCGTTATTTCCTAAATAACTATTTTCTAAAATAATTATTAATTGAAAAATAATAATTATTTTCTTTTCATGTATTATTTGTAAATATAGTATATGTACAAATAATTTGGTTAAATAATGATAATAGGCTAAGCATATTTATGATCCTGTGTCGTTGGCAAGACAGAGGACAAGACAGAAGGGAGGTATACAGGACTGGAAGGGGTGTTAGGCACTACTCTAATCCACCAAACAAGGTACATACCGAGCTGAAGAATTATATAACGAAGATCGAGGCGATACAAAGGGTATACTGTACA